>ML110125.1:38831-69025 GCA_003697995.1 Taxidea taxus jeffersonii | reverse complement strand
CACTGTTGGTGGGAATGCAAGCTGGTGCAACCACTCTGGAAAACAGCATGGAGGTTCCTCAAAAAATTGAAAATAGAGCTACCTTATGACCCAGCAATTGCACTACTGGGTATTTACCCTAAAGATACAAATGTAGTGATCCGAAGGGGCACGTGAACCCAAATGTTTATAGCAGCAATGTCCACAATAGCCAAGTTATGGGAAGAACCTAGATGTCCATCAACAGATGAATGGATAAAGAAGAAGTGGTATATATATACAATGGAATACTATGCAGCCATCAAAAGAAATGAAATCTTACCATTTGCAACGACATGGATGGAACTTGAGCGTATTATGCTTAGCGAAATAAGTCAATTGGAGAAAGACAACTATCACATGATCTCCCTGAAATGAGGAAGTGGAGATGCAATGGGGGCGGGGGTTAAGGTAGTAGGAAAAGAAAAAAATGAAACAAGATGGGACCGGGAGGGAGACAAACCAAAAGAGACTCTTAATGTCATAAAACAAACTGAGGGGTGTGGGGGGGGTAGAGGGGTTGGGAAAGGGTGGTGGGGTTACATTATATGTTTAAATAGAAAAGCTTAAAGAAAAAAAAGAATTACAGTAAGTTTTAATATTATAATACTAGGCTAAACTAGTTATTGTGGCCCTTTAACAATTAAAAATAACTTACTAAAAAAAAACAATGGGTACTCAGTCGCTGAGAGGTGCTAAAGGACAGGGGAATGAGCACTACATTAGGAATAAGGGACTCTGACTGCAGTTTTAAAGCTTTAGCTTTGTGACATTTGTCTTTCTGTGGCACAGTAGCTACTCCTGTAAAATTAAAGAAAGCAACACCTTGCCAAGAGTATTAGTCAAGGTTCTCCAGAGACACAGAACGAATAGGACATGTGTGTGTGTGTGTGTGTGTGTGTGTGTGTGTGTTTGTGTATAATTTTTATGCAATTTTTTATATAGAATTTATTATAAGGTATTGGCTTCTTGTGGTTATGGAGGCAGAGAATCTGCTCTCTGGAAACTGGAGGCTCAGGAATGCCTGTGATATAGTTTGAAGGCCTGAGAAAACAGGAGAGCCCATACTGTAATGCCATCCTGAGTCTGAAGACCCAAAAGCGGGAGCACTGAGGGCAAGAGGAGATCTTTTCAAGCTTCCTGCACCTGTTTGTTCTATTCAGTCCTTCAGCAGACTGAATGTTGCCCACACACATCATCTGCCCGACTCAGGTCACTGATTCAAATGCTAATCTCTTCCAGAAACACTCAGAGACACACCCAGAAATAATGTTTAACCAGCTACCTGGGCATCCCCTGGCCCCATCAAGTTGATACCTAAGATCAACCATCACATCAAGACTGGAAACAGAATCCTAGGATTTATGTCCTTTTAAAAGTCCATTTCTATCCACTACCCGTCCATGTCTCTCCTCTAGTACGGATACAGTGACACTCAATGCGTCGTCATGTTACACCCTCACTTAGGCATGAGAGATTCAAAGACACGTAAAATCAAGTACCTGACCCTGCGGAGGTTATGGTTCAGAGAAGGAATCATATAAGCAAGTAGTTTAGAATTCAATATTTTAAGGATGAGACAGATATATGGGACCACTCTGAGACAAGTGCTATTAGGGAGGGTTTCTGAAGGAAATAAGAACTGAGCTGAGTCTTTATAAAAAAAAAATGAGGGAATGTTATCTGGGAAGTAAGACTGAAGACATTCTACCTTGTGTGTGTGATTGAGAGAGTAAGAAAGAGAGATAGGAGGGGGCAGGTAGAGGGAAGAAATAGAAACTGGAAGGTGTGTACACACGATCCATTGCTGCTGGATCATTAAGGGTAACTCGGGGAATGCTGGCAGCTGAAGCTGGAGAAGTAAGCTGAGGTTGGGTCATGGTAAGTCTTGGGTGGCTTGGGCTTTATCCTCTAGGTAAGTGGGAGACACTGAAGGCTTTTAAGCAAGAAAAGGAGGGTGGTCAGGTTTATATTTTAGAAATGGCACTCTGGTAGCTGTGTGGTATTTGGAGTGGATAGAGTCAAGATGAGAGATCAACTGGAAACCTACCTATCAGCTTCACGTATCCTTGGGCATTGTTTCATTGTGTCCATACATACAGAGTCATAAAATCTGAGATTTGAGGAGGAGCCTTAGAGATCATCTGTCCAAACTGAAATCAAGAATTCAAATCTAGAATCCCCCTGCTGCCCAGTCCTAGCCACATGGTTCCTATACACATACACACACACTCTCTCTCTCCATTGTTGTACTGCTCACAGACAGCCTTCTGAGCATGCAGGCACTGGCAATTGCCTGTGGTTTTATTTCCCCAGGTACCTCATGTAACACAGCCACTGCCTGACAGATCTAATCACAGGCAGGGTCTCTTTCGCAGTCACCCCAGAGTAAAAGCTCAGCGTGTTCCCAAGGAAATGACTGAAACATACAAATCAATTGCCCTTTTCTTCTCTTCTTTTTTGACCCCATTTTGAATGCAAGTATGAGGTTTGATAACAGTACCAGGAGAGGAGGTGGATTTCGTATGTCCAGGGACTCATCAAAAGGAAAAAGACTGCACAAAGATAGAAGTACTCAGCCTTGCGCCAACCTCGAAGATTGCCACAGCCACTCCTGAGAATAGCCAGGAACCCAATCAAACTCTCAAATGTCAGTGTCTGAATGGGGAAAAACATCCAGCACCGTCCCCTCGCTGCCTCTGGATGGGGCTTATCATCACCACACTGCTTCTTGCTATTCCCTGCCCATGCTCCTAAGTACCAGCTTCAGGGCCTCTGTTTATCATCACCCCGGCTCCTGGCCCTGACCTAAGAGACTCCTTACACCAATGCCACACATTTAACTTCTTCCCAGCCCAGCCCAGCCTAAATGCCTCCTCATCTATCAAGTTTTACTTAGATGATCTCTTCTAAAATTTCCCTATCACTCCAAATAAGTCTTTCATAGGATAATCATCTAAGTTTATCTTACATTGTGACTATTTATATGCATGTCTCATTTCTTCTATGCGAGAGCTTCTTGAGGGCAGGGTCAGCCTTTACTTATTCCATAGCCTGGCCATAGGCTTGGCCCATCGAAAGCTCTGGATTAAAGTTTGTTACTTAAGTAGGTGAAGTGGAACTGAACTCATTGATGTAAGTGACCTAATTTTGGGCCTTTAGGGATAAAATTTAATCATGAAAAGAACTTGAGGAAGACCTACTTGTTCCAGAAAGAAGCTAGTTAGACTATACTGGGGGCTTTCTGTTTTCTTGCCAGGAAACAAAATGTTATTCTGAGAGGGGTGGTCCCCAAAGCCTGTCACGCCTACCCGCCAGATCAAAGAACATCAAGCAGGGGCTGGGAGAAGGTGTGTTCTGAAGGTAGATATATCTGTTTGGAATCTTGAATCCTATGTCAACAGCTACAGGACCATGGGAAATTTACCTCAGGCTAACTATAAAGTAGGACTCGTTCCTACCTCAGGGGGACTATCCCAAGCAGCAGATGCTCCAAGTGCCTTTCACAGTGACTATCATGTTTCTGCTTTTAACAAATGTTAATCTCCTTCTATTTTACTTTTCTTCTTCCCCTGCTGTCACACTTTGAATCTAATTTCTATTTCCTATGCAGATTTTATTAAAGAAAACATGCTATACTTCTATTTTCTGACTACCCGGTTTCAGGGAAATGGGCCTAGGTGGCTATGTTTGGATCTGGTGAACTCAGAGTCTGGCCTCAGCTAAATGGAGTGGAAATTCTTTGCCATTTCTGTTCCTCTCAAACAGAAATTTGGAACTGAAGTCTTGAAACACTGAATTAAATGATTACGAGTAGCTTAGACATCAAGTTATATAGAGTCAGGTTAGAGTCTTCATTGAGGGGCAGAGGGAAAGGGAGAGAGAGAATCTTAAGCAGACTCCATGCCCATCAGGGAGCCCAACACCGGGCTTGATCTTACAACCCTAAGGTCATATGACCTGAGCTAAAATCAAAAGTTGGGACGCTTAACCAGCTGAGCCACCCAGGCTCAAACTTTTAAAGCTAGCTTCTGAAATAAACTGTTCACTAATTGTGGTTGGCTAGTGCTACTATTTTTCTCCTGTGAAGTGTATAGTGAGGCAATGTCATGGCTTTCTTGGTGGTCAGTGACTTCAGGTGATGTCTAAGTTTTGCTATTTTGCGGAGTGTTTTACCATTTTCAAGTTAATACTTGAAACTTCCTCTTCTTAATCACTGATAAATACTCTCAAACCCAAGATCATTGTTCTTTAAAATAAATGAAAAGAATAAGCCCCAAATCTCTCTGTGTGTCTCTCTTTCACACATATGTACAAAAACAAGAATTTTCTACAATTTTATAGTTATCAGGAAACTCACTGGTAGGAAAGAAAATTAAACATATTCTGTCTTGTAAATGCTGTATAATAAGCAAAACATTTGAGAAGTAGGATCAAATAGCTGCCTGTTGTTGTTTTTGTGTGGTGTATCATCAAAATAATTTTTGGAGTACAAACTGATGACTTTCTTTTCTGTGAATTTATGCTTCCAAAATGACGGATGATGGCTTATCAGGTTCCGGGACCTCTCATCATGTTATCTGCACCTAGTTTGGAAAATGAGGACTCGGTGTGGTACACAAAATCCCTGCTCTCACTTTCATACCTCGTTAATTCTGGGCTTCCCACCTTGCTTTCTGGCTCCAGCTGTCTGAGATTTTGTCACTGTAGTGGAGGACATGGAGGCAACGGGCTAAAAGCATGGTCTGCAAAGCTGAACTATCTGGGGGAGAATCTAAGGTTCTCACGGCCTTGGACAAACCACTGAACGTCTCTGAGAGTGGTTTCTTTGGCTATAAAGTGACACTAATAATTATTGTATAGCTCATGGGGTTACTGTGAGGATTGAATGAATGAGTACATAGTAGGAGCTTAGAACAGCGCCTATTTAAAAAAGACTATCTAAGGGTCAGACACTTCTCTTCCAAACCCCTGTGCTTGGCTGTGACATCTTCTGGGGCTCTTGTGTGGCATCTGGCCCCAGAGAAAGCCTTCTCACACCTCTGATGACCCCGCCAACTGGACCAGTGACCCCTGTGTTTTCCCCATCACTCTGAGTTGTAATGGTGGGCTGATTTATTGGCTTCCCCCAACAGATTAACTAAGGACAATGCAATATCAAACTGAGTCTCGCTCCCTTTTGCCTTTCCAGTGTAGATCCCAGACACATGCATATTTCACGGACTCAGCAAAAGATAGCTGAGTTAATGTATCTTAGAAACAGCGAAGGAAGCCACAGAGGAAAATGGGATTCCTTTTGGATTATACTGGATGAAAGATGAATTTTCAAGGATACTTTTTTTTTGGAGGGGGGAGGGTTACACAAGGGGCAAATGAATATGTCCTTTGGGAGATTTATTCTCTCTTCCTTGAGTTATAGGCCTTGGACACACTGAATTTACCCATATCTATGCAGTGTCTCTTGGAGGATGGCTCACATCTGTCTCTTTCTATGATTTTGTTGTCCTTCCTAGGTTTGGGTTATGGACTCCACTTCACCTCGCCCCCCTCATGGCAGTGCCAAGGCTTCCTGAGGTCTGATGTCTCCTACTAATAGAAGGGCTGTTGGCTTCTGATTCCTTTGGGCTGAGGAGGTACTGTTGGTATTTTGGACCTCCAGGTAGAAAGGAAGAGTCCTCTGAGAGCCAATTAAACTAGATTATAGCAGGCCTGGGATTACAAATGGTGTGCAGCTGTCTGAGGCTCCACCCAAGAAACTTGGGTCGGGAAGGGATAGGATTGGAGGCACTGCTGGGCAAGACTGGCCTCTGCTCTAACTAAAAGTGTAGCAGTAGACAATCATCCCCCGCTACCCCCAGAGTGCTGCCCATCTTGAGCCCTAGGTGTTGCATGAACAGGTATTTCTGAGCAGCTCGGCTGTGGCTAGAGGGCCCAGGGAGAGGAGCCTGGAGCCTCCCCTGAGAGGAGACAGGGCCACATGTTGGGCCTATCCAGGATCTGGAGGTTTGCTCTGAGATTGTGACACACAAAGGAGCCTTCAAGGGCAATGCCTGCCTGATAGCTCCTCTTCCCATATCTTAGAGACCGAGGGGTCCCAGCTATTGTACCTGAGATGAACTCACTTCTTGAAAAGGCAGTTGATGTTCTTTCTGGAAACTGGATCCAAGCATAAGCTGTGGTGGCCCTGTTTTACTTCTTTACTCAGGGACTTGGTACCCAAGTGATTACCTTTTTATCTTGGGGACCTTGGGAGAATGCAGAATTGCTAGTGAGGTACAATGGGTAGTTTAGTGTCCTTTTGTTCATTAAGCTCACCTTCCAGTCTATCCACCACATGACACTCCTTTTCTTTTATGTCACCTGCCCTCCATCTCTTCATCTGCAAGGGAGTGGGGGCAGGGGCAACCATCATATGAGGCAGAGCATGTGGAAAGTGGGGACAGGCTGGCAGACATTCTATCAGCCAAGCCTATTCTTAGACTCTGTGGCAAGGAGGTCACCTGTTCTTCCTCCCAGGAAGGTCTCTGCTTTCTCGAGCCTGGGAATAATTGGGAGCATTTCCTCTGGCCACCTTCTAAAAAGGGTGCCCCAAACTGGATTTCTTCCTCCTCCAAATAGATGGGAGAGAGCATGGCTGTGCCAAAAATGATCGAGCAGCTTTTGCAAGTCTTATGAGAGCATGTGAGAGCTCTTGCTCTTGGTAGCAGAAGCCCTGAGCTACCATGCTACTTTGCTTTCAGCATCCTCTCTATATCAGGTGTCCTGGGAACCAGATGTCAGAGCTGAATAGATGGGAAGTTTCTACGAAATAGCTAACTATTGTCCATGGGTAACACAACCTCTATCACTGTAAAGAAGACCTCTTGAAAGTTATACTTGATGTTTTAACAGATCAGGCTTGATTGTCTACCTGCTCTGATACAGATGTTTCAGACTCAGCAAGTCTATTCACAAAGAATCAGGGCCTAGCTCAGAGCCAGCACACAATCAGAAATAACAAAATGTTGGTGAACTGAACTGAATTTGGACTTTCTCCACTGTTGGAACTCTGGGAATTTGAATATAACAGGCACATGAGAGTGACTTAAGAGGCTTTGCAATGCTCCAAGAGGTATCTGCACACACCCTACCTCAGGCCTGAGTTGGCGAATACACTGATTGAACTTTTATACTTTTAATTTGCCTTGGCACTGAATTAAGAGTCAGGAGACCCCAATTTATGTCTCAATCTTGCTGTGTAACTTTAAATAATTCACTTACTCTTTCTGAGCCTCACTGAGTTACTGTGTGGCTCAAATGAGATAATGTATATGAAATCCCTTTGTAAATGGTGAACTACCATAAAAGCAAAACACAGAAACTATTATTGTTATTAAAGTAATGTGATGGATGTATGGAGGACGGCAATTTCCATTAGAAACCAGAGGTAGAAAAACACCAAATCCCCATATATTCTGGTCAACTTGAATCAAATTGCAATTTATATCTACACTGGTAAGTGACTTAGAGTATAATGTTGAAATATCTTTCTATAATTTTAAAAAATAAACATAAATGTGATATGGTACCATAGGTAGTAGAATGAACACAGGACATGATTGCAAGAAACCCAACGAAGTCACAAGAGAACTGTAAAGCCATCCTACAGCTTCTATTCTCCATTGCTCTCCCTGGAACCACATGGCCTCTTGTTTCCTCTTCTCCCTGCTTCTCTGTGCCACTCTCCCTTTAGTGGACAGGCTTTCACTCCCAGATTTTTGGGATTTATTACCTACAACCTTTACTTTACATGTCCCATGGCATTAAATCTGGAGTTATTTCTACATTACCATTTCATTTCTTAGCCCTGTCTGAATGACATCCCCTTGAGAGAAACATTTTGATCCAAAGAACTTAGGTCAGGTGAATACCAACCCAAAAGACTGTGGCTGTGAGTGAGAGGTCATTTGATAACTAGAGCTGTGTCTTCCAAGCTGTGGGCGGAGAATACCTTTAAGAAAAGGATGAGTGGAACTGGAAGGAAATAGAGGACTCCTCTAGAACTCCAATGGTGATGCCGCTGGCTTTTCCATTCCTGTTGCCTAAATCACATTAAGTGCTTCATCATTTATTTCCCCCTGTGAGTTCCTTAGAACAGAAGCCATGGCCTGTTCTATTCTGTAATCACCAGAACCATGCAGGACACACTACAGATACTCAATGAAGCCTTTTTGGTTGACATAAAGTAACTGTTATCCTTTACATACAAAGAGTACTTCACAGTATACATATCACATTTTTACATATCAATCCATCTGGTCGCACTATAATCCTGCATTATTACTACCCTTGCTTTACAAATGAGACACAAGCAAGGTACAAGAATAGGAAGTGGCAAAGCCTAAATCTAATTTTAGACAAGTGGTGTCCTCAGTGCCTCTAGAAGATCTAAATGGAGAAATCCAAGAGGTAGTTAGATCTACACTTAGAGAGAGGAGAGGATATTTCCTATTTGGGTATCATAAGTATATAGGTTAGATCTGCATTGAGATGGTTGCAGTGGATGACGTGTCCAGAGATCTGTGTGTAGAGTGAGAATAGGAGACAGCCCAGAACAGATGCCTGAGAAACATTAACATTTAATCATGAGCAGGGAAAGAGAGTCCATAGCAGACCCAAGAAATAGGAGAAATACCAGGATAGATGGTATGTTACAAAAGCCATGGGAAGAAGCTTCTCGAAAAGGGAATGATCAACAAGGTCAAATGCTTTTGAGAGGTCAGTTGAGATAAGACCTACAAGCTGCCCTTGGCAATTGTACCAGGAAGGTCATCAGTGACTTTGACCAGCAATGTCAGGGTCATGGCAGGAATAGAAGCTAAACTTCAGTGGGTGGAAACGTAGAGTTCTAGACAGAGGAACAGTGTATTCAGCCAACTATGGTGAGCGCTGTGAATTGTGTAAGACTGAAGATTCACAGACCTGTACCCCTGAAGCAAATAATACATAATGCGTTAATAAAATTTAAAAACAAAATAAAATAAAAAGAAGTTGATTGTGAAGGGGGAGGGGAGAGATACAACTCTAGATAGGGATTGATTTTTTTTTTTTTAAAGATGGGAGAAATTTGAACCCACTTAAATTCTGAAAGAGCCAGATGATCGAAGGAATATGAAAATGCACAGGAGAGGGCACAGTGGCAGAACAAGGCCCTGGGGAGCAGAAGTGAAGAAGAGCAGGTTCTGGTGGAATACCTCGGGAAGTTTAATAGAAGGGAAGAAAGGAAGGATGAACATACAGTTTTCTGGACTGGTACAGGCACTAAGGAATGTTTGCCTTTTTTTTTTCTCTCTATAAACAAGAAGAGGGATAGAAGAGTTTAATGAGTTGAGAAGAGTAAGGGAGTTGGTGGGGCACCTGGGTGGTGCAGTTGGTTGAGTATCCGACACTTGGTTTTGGCTCAGGTCGTGATCTCAGGGTTGTGCTCTCAGAGTCTGCTTGAGATTCCCTCTCCCTCTGCCCCTCCTGCTCATGCTCTATCTAAAATAAACACATAAATCTTAAAAAAAAATTAAGAGTAAAGGAGGTGGTGGCTCAGAAGAGTAGAGATGATTTAATTCTTTTTATTTAAAGTGCCCCCTGAATACCACTGCCATCTTGTTGCCCTATTCCCACTTGTCCTTTACTTTTCTAACTCATTTATTCATTCACTCATCTATTTACTTAATTATTGAATGAATAGCTAGCTATATGGCAGACCATGAGAGATGCACTGCAAGTATAGAGTTGAAAAACATGTTGGGCCTCGGGTAGGCACAGGATGACTGATTACAGCTGCAGAGGAAAGTAAACTTTACTTGACCCATAATGGGACAGGCCCAGTTACCTAGGCCTCTGCAATCTGCATATTAACAAAGTAGGCCATATATCTACATCCTGATTAATCTGATTATGAGACATAAACACATTCATGATCCATGGGATAATGATCTTCCTTTCTCTATCCCCACAGACCCCAAATCTCTCTCTTTAAGCATATGGTTTTATTTGAGTTTCTGGCACAACTCCCTGTGACTTCTCCTGGGAGGGACTCTAATTGTCCCCTAATATGCATCTCACTTTCCTCCACGGTAAGGGAATTTAGCTAAGTCAATGGCTATGCCAGCTAAAGAATATGTTGCCTAGTCCCCTTCATGATTAGGCAGGCCAGACAGTTCTTGACCAGTGGAATATGAAGGAAAGTGACGTACATCCTTTGTAGGCTAGTTCCTAGATGGAAAGGACATACCCTGCCTTGCCCATTTTCCCTTTTTCTTACTGAGATGCGGATAAAGGGATTGTTTGCCAGTTTGAATGCTGCAGGAGAGGGATAGTGGAGCAACACCATAGAAGGACCTGGGCTAACTCGTTGAGTTCTTCACTGACTTCACCGGACTTACAGATGAACCTCCATGTGGGATCTGCAGTGGCCTCAGCTGAGGGGGTGTGGAGAGTGGCTGGGAATCCATGATGCAATCCTATTTGGGACAACAGTGGTCACGAGTCTATTAACCTAGCCTGAGCGGGGTTGCGGGGAGAGGTAATTGCACTAGGTGCCTTCACACTCGGAATCCCATTTAGTCCTCACACCGACCTTCTGGAAGGTGCATTTTATAGACTGTGAACCTAGAGAAGGTAAACTAAGGTGACCAAATGTGCAGCTGTTGAGCAGCATGCTAGGGTAATGTGTTTCTACAGAGCGTGTGGCTCTGTTCTTTCCCTCTCACAGTAAGGCCTCTTCCTGCTCCTGTGAGGGCCTCAAGCTGCAAGGAGCTCACTTTCATCAGCCCTGTGGCTTAGCAGGAGTGAGAACTCAGTCTTCTCTTCCAGACCACAACATCCTGTGGCCATGTGTCCATCATGCACCGACGCCTTTGAGCCCCTGCTTGTACAGTGTTGATAGGGCCGAGGAGAGGGGGAGAGAACAGAAATGCCCCCGGGCCAGTACCCTTTACAGTGGAGCCAGGTGCTATAAATTTCTCCAAATGCATGGCCCTTCTCCACACGTGCACATCTGGAATGCCGTATAACCCCTTCCCTTTCCAACCCCCTCTGCAATGATGACTTCCTGGAGCATTTTAATGACTCGCCATTATAAATAATATACTCTGCCCTTTCTTGTTAAAAAAAAAACAAACAGGAGTTTCTGCAAAACCAGCAAATTACTCCAAATCACAATTTCACTGAAAACACTGAAAAAAAAAAAAAAAGACCCTCAAACCCTGAGGTAGGAAAGGTTCAGGAGATTTATATCTTTCCTTGAACACACAGATTTATAACAGTGGATAATGTACATTCATTTCATCCATATTTATACCTGAATTGATGCGGAGTCTGGTATCCATTACTTTAATCTATGTAACTTGATCATCAGAAATCTGAACCATAATTTTAACACGTATTACAAAGAGTATCTTTTGGGCTTAAAGGAAAATGACGACAGAGAAGAAAAGCCATTAAGAGCCAGCTGCAGTCACTTACTGGAGCTGCACTTCCTTCTGCGATACGTGTGGGTCCCGCTCCCCATTTCCCATCCTTAGCTTCCTGGACAGGCATTCCCACTCAGGTTGAGCCCCCAGCACTCACTGTGCCCTGACCTAAGGGGAGACGGGGAGAGAGAGAGGCGATGGGCAGGGCAACTTAGAGGAAATTTGTGTAAATAAATCTCTGCTCAACCTAGAGCTCACACGGAGGCAGTGGTAATGGGCCGGCAGTAGCCTCTAGTCACTTAGGAGAAGTGAAAAAATGCAGGGTCTGATCAAAGCTTCCCTCTGACAGACAGTGGAAATTAAACCCAGATACTGGTTCTCAAACAGCATTGCTGGCACTCAGCACATGGTTCCCGTCCAACTTCTGAGCACCAAACATTGGCCCAGCTTAAAATTCCAAATGCCTGCCCTGGACTAAAGCCAAGTAGTAGATTTTTGAAAGACCTGGGCCCCAGGATTCTACTGGGCATAAGATGGGAAACAGGACCCTGGGATCTTACTAGGGCAGCTGGGTGTCAGAGAACTTGCCTGGGGACCATTCCCGGGATTTCCTAAAGTCAGGTCAGCACCCCGAGGACAGATCTTGTCATCTGCTTTGCTCACTGGTGTGGTCCTTTGTGGAATCAAAGGGCTTCATTGCCAACCACTCCAGAGCTACAGACTTTAGTGTGAGTAGATTCCATACAATGGCAAAGGATGAAAGTGATGAGATTTTGTGAAATTAGGTCATGGTTAAAAGGGAGTAAAAAGCAATTAAACCTATTCCTTTCCATTCTTCCAAACTCTCTCTCTCTTTATTATATATATGTCATAATAATGGCTCGTATTTTAAAAGCACTTCAGGATTCGAAAGCATGATGTCATTCAAAGCTCGGAGCAATCCTGTGACAGAATTATAACTACCATTCCCATTTCACAGATTAGGAAGTTGAGAGGCAGTTTCATAACCTGCCTTGTGCTACTGGCTAGTAGCAGGAAGCACTAGACTTTGAGCATTGCCATCTTTTGATTCCTGACCCCAAGCTCGTTCTTATACGTCACACCAGCGTGGTGTGTTCCTGGCAAGGGTAGAGGGCAGGGTGAGTAAGGAGGGATTTGAAGAGTGGCTAGAGACAGCTGATCTGGCCCCAGTCAGAACCCAGGAAGAGACTGCCAACCCACAAATCACTGGGGCTGCTAAGTGCATTTCTCTAGAGCTTCCTGAGGGTGGTTTCAGATGTGACTATGCCTCAAGGGAACAAATTCCAGCTGTCTGATCTTTGAAGTCAGATAGGACAATAATCTGGCTTCATATTTCACTGGTATAAACGGATTTTTTAAAAAGGAAACCTACCTCTGAAGAGGGGATTAGTAGAACTTTTGCTTTATTGGTATTGTTTCCATTTTTTTTTTTTTACTGTAAGACTGTCTAATGTATGCACATATGTACATATATACAAACACAAATACATACATATGTATGAATTATATACATATAATTATAAATGAGTCTTTAAAAATTATAACCAAAACAAACAATTACTGTCTTTTAGTAGGAGGTTTCTAACTATAATCTGTCCCCTAGGCAACTGGGCTTCTTGAGAGAACCCCAGGAAGTGGGGGAGGGACACCCAGTTTTCCCATACCATGTTGCAGGCACTGTTCAAGGCGTGCAGGGAAGGTTCATAATAGCCAGCGCTGCCATATCTAGATTATCACTCCTGTTTATAAAAAAGGACACTAAGGGTCAGAGAATTTGTGTCTTGGCTGAAGTCCCACATAAAGTAAGCAAATGCAAATGTGCTGGGATTTAAGCCCAGGCCAAGAGTGTGTGCCCCATTCAATCTATCTTCACCATTAACACATTTCTACCAGTTGCATCTGGAAAACAAGAAAGTCTGAATCCTAAATCACCTTTAAAAAGAAAATTATTTTAGGTACGACCCTTAGATTGCCTCTTTAAAAAGTTTTCTCTTTTCTCCATAACCAGGTGTGAGCATTTCCTCCTTTGAGTCTCACGTTATTACATTATTTCAAATTTATGGATTTACAGAAATTAATGGAAGACTTTCCCGCACATTTGATGGGGGCACTAATCCTGCAGATCAGCTCCGTGGATACTGATATTACTCCATCGCCGCTCAGCAGTTGAACTGACCTCGAGAAAGACCACTGATGTAGCCACCATCAAACGGTGAGCCCAAGCTGACCCATGCACCGGTCAGTTTCATGGCCCCAAATCGAGACCACTGTTTGTGGTTTCAAGAACCATTATACTTTCTACTTACTGAAACTGAGAGGACAGAATGTGTTCCATCTCTCTTAATCATTTTTTTTTTTACATATTTTTAAAGATTTTTATTTTATTTATTTATTTGATAGATAGAGATCACAAGTAGGCAGAGAGGCAGAGAGAGAGAGGAGGAAGCAGGCCGTCCGCAGAGCAGAGAGCCCGATGCGGGGCTCGATCCCAGGACTCTGGGATCAGGACCCGAGCCGAAGGCAGCGGCTTTAACCCGCTGAGCCACCCAGGCGCCCCTCTCTTAATCATTTTTATGTGACTCCAATGGGACTAATGAAACAGCAAACTTTTTTTTTTTTTTTTGAAATAGCAAGCTTTTATTGTGCATTTGCTGTGTGCCCAGAACTGAGCTGGGGAATCAGAAGACAGAACTCTGAGGTACAACCCCTGCCCTCCAGGGATTAACAACATATCTGAGGCGTAACTAAAATCACTGGGCTACCTGCGCCCAGGCTGGCCTGTTGTACTTTTAAATGTCCCTGAAGCCAACCAGGTTGGCTTCTACATCTCCACATCTCCAGGGGTTTGACTCAGGGTCGGCTGTTCAGCAGACCAGAGCTCCTGCACACAGCTGTGCCCATCTCCACCACACCTGCTGGGCACCTGCACAATGATGGCTATCTGGCCAAAGCCCTCCAGCGCCTCCCCGATTGCACACCCAACCACTCACTCTCTTCTCACACCCACTGACTTTCCAGTTTATTCTTCCACTTCATTCATTGGTTTTCATTTATTAAGTCATGATTATAGGTCAGGCATAATGCTGGATACTTTCTACTTGCTCTCTCCAAGCCCCACAGAACAATTGTAGTCCCTATATTACTAACATGGAAACGAAGGCTCAAGGCTAGGTTAAGAAAATTGCCTGAGACCACCACAGGCAATCTGAGCCTGACAGCTAATCGGGAAGTGCAAACAAATCCCAAATACGGGGGAGGACTGGTTTCATGTTTTTGTTTTATTTGAGACAGAGAATGCGTGCGACCTTGGGCAGAGGAAGAGAGAGAGAGAGAGGGAGAGAGAGAGAGTCCCAAGCAGCCTGGCAGGCTCCATAACAAAGGGCTCGATCTCATGACCCTCAGATCGTGACCTGAACGGAAATCACAAGTCAGATAGTTCACTGACTGAGCTACCCAGGTGCCCCTGGTCACAGGTATTAATACTAAAAAAAAAAACACTTTCATAAAATAGTGTTGCTTTTCCCAAGATGTCAGTGATCTGACATAAATTTAAGAATGGCTCCCACATTAGAACATACTTTGAGACTCATGGGCCCAGAAAAACGTAAAATAGGAATATAAACATGTTTTGATGTTACTAGAGAATGATTTTTTTAATCTCTTCAGTAGCTCTCAATTACTTATACTACAAAAACTTTCATTACATGCATTTATGATGTGCTAGATTCTTCATGTATAAACCTCACTTACAAAAAAAATTTTTTTAAATAATAAAACCTCACTTAACATTAGCTTTCCATTTTACAGAAGGGCTGGCTTGCATATATAGTTTATATATCTATAAACAGAAATATATAAATATGTGTACCTGTTCATTTAGTGTGTAGGTGAAAGAAATTATCTGAGCTCAATCTTAAAATGAAAACAATGGGATCTGAACATAGCTTTCTTTCTTTTTTTTTAAATATTTTATTTATTTACTTGACAGACAGAGATCACAAGTAGGCAGAGAGAGAGAGGAGGAAGCAGGCTGCCCGCAGAGCAGAGAGCCCGATGTGGGGCTCGATCCCAGGACCCTGACCTGAGCCGAAGGCAGCGGCTTTAACCCACTGAGCCACCCAGGCGCCCCTGAACATAGCTTTCTTGACTCCAAACACTGGTGGGGACCTATCCACTAGATCACTGCCTCTCCATCTTACTTACACAGTGAAATCACCTGGGAGTTTATACAACTGACTTTTGGAATCTCACTCCCAGAGATTCTGAGATGATTAGTCTGGGGTGGGGCCCAAGCACGAGGACTTGTAAAAGCTCCCCAGATGATTCTAATGTACCCCTAAGTTGAGAACCACAACTCAAGCCATCACTCCATATGTCCGTTTCTCACTGCTGCTGGGGCAAATTCCCACAAATGGCAGCGGTTTGAAATAGGACACATTCATTATATTGGTTCCTATAGTTCAGAAGTCTCACCTAAGTCACACTGAGCTAAAATCAAGGTGTCAGCAGGGCTGTGTTCCCTTCTGGACACTCGGGGAGAAACTGTTTCTTGCCCTTTCCTGCTTCTGGAGGCTGCCCACAATCGTCAGCCAGTGGGCCTCTTCCTCCATCTTCAAAGCCAGCAATGAAGGTCAAGTCCTCCTCACACCCATCACTTGGTGTGTCACTTGGACCTCTTCTGCCTCCCTTTACCCCTGAAAGGACCCTTGTGATGACACTGGGCCCACCCAGGTTATCCGCATTCATCCTCCCTTTTTAAAAACAGATGATGAACCGCCTTCGGCATATTTGACACCTAATTCCTTTTTGCCATGCAAAGTTAACATTGTCACAGTTTCTGAGATTATAAAATGGACATCTTTCAGGGCCAAAATTCTGTCTGCTACCACTGACAAGCAATTTTAAATTAAAAAATCAGGGTTTCCCTTCTACCGCAGCTGCTCATGGTGGGGAAAGCCAGTGAGTAGTGTGTTCTTGTACATAACTCAAGTCATAGCTCCTGGGTATATGAAAACATCCCCCTTCTGTTCCCCTTGCTCTTCTTTCCCACTAGTAAGAAGAGCAGTGAGAGCCTGTCATTCTCTGGGCTTCCCACAGCTGCTGTCACACCACTTGAAAACAGAGCCCAGGTGACCAGCATTCCCAATCCGTCCCGGGACGAGGCAATATGTAAGCGGCCATATGCTCCAGCAGGTTCCGCCTGACGCGGAGCAGGTGTGTGGCATCCGGGCCAAGCATGTGGAGGGTGGCGGATTCGCAGAGGGGAGGTACCGTTTTCAATTTACCAGAGGAAGACCTGGGAAGTAACAGGGCTGGGTGTGTTTGCCTCTCTTAAGCTTCCCAATCATTTCCTAAGATAGAGGGGATGGTTCTGGTTTTCATTCTGAAAACTCCAAGGAAAGGCTTTGAACATGATGCTTGTGCTGATTTAAAAATTATCCTCTGAGTCCTCCGACATTCAGAATCCATCAATTATCAAGATGCAGAAGCCCCCAAATATTTACAATGACAGCACTATCATTATGTTACGTTATTATGACAAGAAGGGGAGGAGAGCAGTTGAACCTCAGTCAAGGTGTGTGTGTCTGGGTGTGTGTGTTTTCTGTGCATCAATTTCGGATTCCTGTAACAAGTCTGCAATCGATAGCAATTTCTCACAGAGACCACTGCATTTAGGTACCTGAGCATCTTTATTTCTAAATGCATTTTGTCTGCAAATGACTTTTTAAATTAAATGTATCACCTCTGATGGTGGGTGAGGGGAGGAGAAGAAAAGCAAAAATTAGATGAGTGGTACTTCATGAACAACTGAAGTTAACCGACGCTGGCTCCCAAGAATTCATCTTAATCAATGTTACTGCCTCGACTCCCGTAAAAATGAGTGATTGGGACATATAAAATATGCTATTAACTTTTACCAAAAAATAAGCAGTTTAGATCATTTATTTCCATAAAACAGCACTAGGCATCATATGTCAAGCTGGTGCATTTTCTGTGTGACTGACTTTGGAGACCAAGTTGACAATCTAAGTTCGAATTATTTGCACCCTCCTCGGTCTGTCACTGCCGGACATGGGACTTTCCCAGAGGAGTGTCAGAGAGAATGTTATGGAGGCTGACGGACGCAGCTGAAAAAAGATCCACTGGGCTTTCTAATGCAGATGATACACAAGGCTGAGAGGAACCAAAGGGGATCGAAGGCTCCTGATTGGAAGGTTCAAGTGTGTTCCATCTGTTACTCCTCTATCTTTCCATTAATGCTGCGTAAAGGCAAGCCGAGTCACAGCTGGTGAAAAGGTATCTGCTTGACAGGCCCAAGGCCTGACTCTCTCCTCCCCTGGCAGGGTCAGATGTTTACAGGGACTGTGCAAATGTCCACCTTCAATTTCAGGTCAAAATGCAGTTAAGCGCTCTTGAGTGGTCAGGGAATAAGCATGACCTTGCTCAATCAGATGGCCTTGGGTTTACATCCCAACACTCCCTCTTCCTTGCTGGGGGTAGGGGGGGTCACGAGAACATTAGTTAAACTAAAGGTTATTGTCCTTATCTGAAGTACAATGGAACTTTAATAATATAAATTCCAGTGCTAGACTGAGATGGATCTGTGGGGCTTGGGTAGGTATTACATTTCTTCTTCCACATTATCTACACTGTGTATGGATGAAGAAAAGGAAATTAAATAGAAGCAGTTGGTTTTTTGCTTTTGGTGATTTCAAAAATGGAAAATCCGGGCGCCTGGGTGGCTCAGTGGGTTGAGCCGCTGCCTTCGGCTCAGGTCATGATCCCGGGGTCCTGGGATCGAGTCCCGCATCGGGCTCTTTGCTTAGCAGGGAGCCTGCTTCTCCCCTCCCCTCTCTGCCTGACTCTCTGCCTACTTGTGTAATCTCTGTCTGTCAAATAAATAAATAAAATCTTTAAAAAAAAAAAAAAAAAGGAAAATCCATGCAAAAAAAAAAAAAAAAAGACCTCATCGACACCTTTCAAATGCATTGGGTCTTACTTCCAGCCTATTTTTCTTAATGGTTTAAAGCAATTTCTTTAAATTTCTTTAGCCAGACTGCCTAGATTGGAATTCCATTGCTACCACTAACTACCTGTGCAATCTTGGACAAGAAATTTAGCTTCTCTGTGCTTTATTTTCATGATCCACAACATGGAGAGGATGGTCATGACTTCACAGGGATGGTAGGAGAATCAGATGAATTAATACATATGTAAAGCACTTACAGTAGTTCTTGCCACTTAGTGTCATTTATTATTGTTATTTTCAAAACAATTTTAATATTATTATCTCTACCATTCCTCCCCTTGCCTAGCTTCACACTTAGGCCATTCGCTCATTCCCACTGGGAATGTTTTGGAAAGAAAATAAAAGTCTCTTGTTGGTCTTTGATTTTCAAATGCCTCACTGTCAGGGAAATAGAAATGACTCAGAACAGAGTAAAAAATATGAACAAGGCTTCCTGCTGCAAGGCTAGAACAGTGTTCTTGAGGTGGAACAGAGAAGATAATGTAGGGAGAGGACGGTGTAGTAGACATTAGTGGGTTTCTAGAACAAACCCTGCAACCTGATTCACTGACCTTGTGTGGGCTGAGGACCAGTGATGGAAGGAATGAGAGGAAACCCAAACATCTGTGGAATGCAAGAGCAGAGGAGACCTGTGCTCCGTTTCAGGGCTGAATCCTTGGAAGCAGCAAGACTCTGAAAAAGGAGCAGCTTTGCTGAGTATCCAAGCAGACAGGACTGGGAGAACTTCACAAGAAGTCTCCATACCATAGCCTGGTAGAGACAATGTTTCTTTTGCATCGGACAGGGAGACCAAATCATCAGATAGAAGAAGCCATAACTGAGGAGAGTTGAGGAGAAAAAGATGGGAGAGAGAGAGTGACTCCTAGTGATCTCTGCGGACTGAAGTTCAACCATCAGATGGCACAAAGGATGTTTCAACAGATGTCAGCATGGACCGATGACACTGAGGACCACATGCCCCCTAATCCCAGACCACAGTGATACAGTAACTCCCCTGAACTTGGATGCACCTCAGGGAAAAAGAGTGGGTAATCCTCTAAAATTAAATTTCCACTTGCTGGATCCTTAAAATAGAATGTAAACTGGGTTTTAGAAAATTTTTGAAAAAGTTCTTTCTCTTACACTGGAGTTTATGGACCAAGATTCATACCTATTACATGTAAAAGGATTTAAATACAGTACAGTTTTAAACTGATGACTGGATGAGCTACCTATTTTTAATTTAAAGTGATTTTCTTAAATTCTAGACATCTCTGAACCATCCACATGTGGAACTTAGTGGATGGTTCACTATATCGGATTCACTATGTTCCGATAGTGGAATCCCACCTATCGGAACATATTTTTTAAAACTTATTGAGTAATAGTCCAGATATACATGTGAAGAGAAATATAATAAATCCCCACATTACCATTTCCCACCTTCAACAAATGTCAAATCAGAGTCATTTTTGTTCTTTCAACTCCCCCACATAACTCCACCCCACAAGCCTCTATATTATTTTGAGCCAAATCTCAGACATCATATTATTTCTTTTGTTCAGTAAGTATCCCCAATAACAAGGATTCCTTTAAAGAACATAATACCAGGGATGCCTGGGTGGCTCAGTTAGTTAGGCAGCTGCCTTTGGCTTGGGTCATGATCCCAGCGTCCTCGGATCGAGTCCCGCATCGGGCTTCTTGTTCAGCAGGGAGCCTGCTTCTCCCTCTGCCTCTGCCTGCCACTCTGTCTGCCTGTGCTCACTCCTGCGCTCTCTCTCTATCTGACAAATAAATAAATAAAATCTTAAAAAAAAATTAAAAAAAAAAAGAACATAATACCATTACTCTGCATAGATATTCGTAATAATACCTTAATTTCACTAAAAATCCAGTGTCTAGTATTTCTCATTTTTTCATAAATGCATTTTTACATTTGTATTTTCAAATCAAGATCCAAATAATTTCCATACATTGTATTTTATGGGTTTCTTGAGTCTTTTTTAAACTTTAGCTTCACCTTTCTCTTTTATTTTACTTACATTTTATTTGTGAAGAAACCAAGCCATTCGTGCTGGATTTTGTTGATTGCCAACTCTATGGCAATATTTAACATGTCTCTATACCACTGTATTTCCTATAAGCTGATAGTTATAGCCAGAAGTTTGACCTGACTTAGGGTTGATGCTTAGACAAAAAATACTTTATTGAAAGTATTTCATAATTCCAACAGGAGGCACACAGTGTCTGTTTTTTGTGATGTTAGTAGTCATTGATTATAATTACCTAGATCCACTATTTTATTAGAGGTTTACAAAATGGTGGTTTTCTAATTCTTTCTTCCTTCATTTGCTGGCTGGCATACTTTTAAAAAAATAAACCTGAAGGTATTTGGTTATCCTGAGGTTGTATAGGAAAAGAAGTTAGAGGGGCACCTGGGTGGCTCAGTCAGTTGAGCATCTGACTCTTGGTTTTGGGTCAGGTCATGATCTCAAGGTTGTGAGATCGAGCCCCAAGTCAGACTCTGCACTGAGTGTGGAGCCTGCTTAAGATTCTCTCTTTTCCCCTTGGTACACCTGGATAGCTCTGTCGGTTAAGCATCTGCCTTCAGCTCAGGTCATGATCCTAGGATTCTAGGATCGAATTCCACATCATGCTCCTTTCTCAGTGGGGAGTCTGCTTCTCCCTCTGCCTGCCACTCCTCTTGCCTGTGCTCTGACAAATAAATAAAATCTTAAAAAAAAATTTCTGGAACACTGAAAAAAATTTAAAAAATTAAAAATTAAAAAAAAAAAAACCCATTGAAAAAAAAAAAAAAAAGAGATTCTCTGTGTCCCTATCCCCCATACCCATTCACTTGCTCTCTCTGGCATCATCTCTCTCTCTCTCTCAAAAATGAAAAAAAAAAAAAAAAAGTAGTATATTTGATTCTTTCTCTATTTACCAGTTTTCAGAGAAATGACAATTGGTTCTTTAGCATACTGTAAAGCTTCCAGGAACTTTTTTTCCCTTTTAAAATATCATATGTTACACTGGTTTTTTTCTTCACATTTTTGATGTATGTTAATCCATGAACTTACTATTCTTTTTTTTTTTTTTAGGATCTTAGTTACAAGTACCCAGATTTTTAAAAAAAATATTTTATTTATTTGACAGAGAGAGATCACAAGTAGGCAGAGAGGCAGGCAGAGAGAGAGGGGGAAGCAGGCTCCCTGCTGAGCAGAGAGCCCGATTCGGGGCTCAATCCCAGGACCCTGAGATCATGACCTGAGCCAAAGGCAGAGGCTTAACCCACTGAGCCACCAGGTGCCCCTCCATGAACTTACTATTCTTATGGATGCTTCATCTTGGTCCAGTGAGAGTCTCTTCACATTAGCTTCTGAGTCCTTTTGGCATGACCTCACTAGTTTCTGGTAGCTTCCTTATTTTCTGAAGTAAGGTGTTTCAAGCTCATCTTGTATATTTCCTGTCACAGACCTGGATGCAGCTATTTTTCCAAACATCCCTGCTTCCTCTAGTAGAAAGATATATTTATGTAACATAATTTGGATACTGGTGGTCCTTCATGCTACTGGGTTCATTATTACTTCTAAGTCTTTCCAGTGAGCAATGCTCTATGTCATAAATACGTACTGATATTTCCAGTTATAAATTATAGGAGTTTAATGGAAATTCTCTGATATTTTTCATTTTTTAATTTAAATTCAATTAATTAACATATTGTATATTATTAGTTTCAGAGGTAGAGTTCAGTGATTCATCAGTCTTATATAATACCCAGTGCTCATTACATCCTCCTTAATGTCCATCACCCACTTACTCCTTTCCCCCTACAACAAGCAACCCTCCAGCAACCCTGTTTCTTTCTTATGATTAAGAGTCTCTTATGGTTTTTCTCCTTCTTTGATTTCATCTTGTTTTATTTTTTCCTCCCTTCCCCTATGATCCTCTGTTTTGTTCCTTAAATTCCACATGAGTGAGACCATATGAGAATTGTCTTTCTCTGACTGACTTATTTCACTTAGTGTAATATCCTCTAGTTCCATCCATGTCATTACAAATGGCAAGATATCATTTTTTTTGATGGCTGCATAATATTACATTGTATGTATATACCACATTTTCTTTATCCATTCATCTGTTGATGGACATCTAGGCTCTTTCCATAGTTTGGTTATTATGACACTGTTGTTATAAACATTGGGGTGCAGGTGTCCCTTCAGATCACTACATTTATATCTTTGGGGTAAAAACCTAATAGTGCAATTAATGGATCATATGGTAGCTCTATTTTCAACCTTTTGAGGAACCTCCATGCTGTTTTCCAGAGTGGCTGCACCAGCTTGCATTCCCACCAACAGTGTAGGAGGGTTCCCCTTTCTCCTCATTCTCGCCAACACCTGTAGTTTCCTGACTTGTTAATTTTAGCCGTTCTGACTGGTGTGAGGTGGTATCTCATTGTGGCTTTTACTTGCATGAAATTCTTTGATTTTATATATTTTCCTCTTATACTAAAAATTTTATGTCCTAATAACAATGATTATGTTAAAGATAATATCATATTAACAGTATATATAATACATTATGTGCATAATAGCTTCAGAATAACAGTATCAATATTATGACTCAAAAGATTACTACACTGAACAGTTTTGGATTTTCTTTTTACAGTTTTGGTGCATTCATTCATTCATTCCTTTACTGTACATGCCAGTAAGAATGTATAGACAATTTGCTTTGTTTTAAATCACTTGAAAATGCTCCTCTCTGTAGGATTATGCCAACAAATTTATACCAAGTTTTTAAGAAAATTTTTTCCTGTTTCTAGGGGATTTTTTTTCTTTTTTCATTTTTTTCAAATTTATTTTTCTTTATAATTGTTGAAACAAGTTTATTCAGAGAAATCTAGCTTCTTACCTCACCCTTTTTCTTGTTCACTCTCTTTCTATGCTTCACTTTCCAATTTCATCTTTACATGATCAATATGATGATGAAGAACTGATTTAAAGCATAGAAAGTGAACAGTCTATATTTTAAATAGTCAGTAAATGGCAGCTATCATCATGGATAAGGGTTATGACTAGTTATTGTCTCTGAATATGTCAAATTTGAACACTCTCCACTATAATCTCTTGAGTGGTAACTTTTGGTCTTGATTGAACACTAATTTTATATATCTAAGTAATCTAAAACTGCTTCTTCAGAAACATTAAGGTTCTACTTCAGTGCAGATATATTATGGCTTTCCACTGTTGACTTAAATAAAGTGGGCAGGAAAACTCTAAAAGTAAAAAAGTCCAAGCTCTGATGTTAGAAAATCCTGGGGCATCTGGGTGGCTCAGTGAGTTAAACGTCTGACTCCTGGTTTTGGCTCAAGTCATGATATCAGGGTCATGAGATCAAGCTCCCTATCAGGTTCCACCTTCAGCATACGGTCTGCTTGAGATTCTCTCTTTCCCTCTCTCCCCCATCTGCATGCATAAATAAATAAATAAATAAATAAATAAATAAATAAATAAATAAAATCTTGAAAGAAAGAGAGAAAGAACAAAAGAAAGAAAATAAATCAACCCTGGATTCAAATCTCAGATTTGCTGTTCACTAGCTGTTTTGTTGGATAAATCTCTTATCCTCTCTGAGCCTTAATTTCCCTCATATATAATGGTGGTGATAATATCCATCATCACTATTGCAAGAATTTAACAAACTGATATATGGAAAGCAAACTGCACAGTACCTGGTATATACTGGTGTTCAAGAAAAGTTCATTCCATTTTTCTCTTTTTAAGTTAACCTATACTATAACCATCCCAGCTATAATTGAAAGTAAATACATTTTTCTTTGATCAGCATTTACCACATTTATGCCTGTGCCAACTTTCATCCATTTTCATGCTAGAGCACACCTCCAGATTTGCTCTTACCTCTTCTTCACTCTACTTTGCCTGTGGACACTGACCTATATGGGATGTACCAAAGGGCTCTGATATCTTCTACCTTTCTGTTGAATTTGGTCATGGAAGCTGCAGCAGGATATGTGATAGTTTATCAAGAAATTTATTCTTCTAGCTCCCTTCCTATAGGGATACTTCTCCTCCACTGGTTCCTCTCTACAAGCCCTGCACCATCCCTTGTTGATTTCCCTAAACTCTGCCCAGTCCTTTGTAAACAGTCCCTTTATTAAAATCATGTCAATCACTCAGTTCAAGTGGTGCCATCTGTTTCCTGCCAGGACCCTGACTGACACAGTTTCTAACCAAGAAAATACCAATGAGATTGATAGTCTAACGGGCATATTTTGCCTCAATTCTTTCAGTTATTCGGAAGTCTTAAACCCACATAAATTTAAACTATTGAAAGGCAAAATGCCTAGACTTCAGTAAATTATTCCAAATAGCAAGTCACTCAATGAGTTTTGCAGTAACCTCTATGCCCTCAGCTTTTAACCAAGGGTCAATACAGGAAACAGTCATATGCTGTCTCCATTCCTGCTTTCTCAGTAAGTGTACCATTGAAAACAGCATCCATTATTGTGGCCAATATCTCTGACATGGTGACATGGAAAGAGCCCAAGATTTGGAGGTAAAAGATACAGGCTGTAACTCTTGGTCTGTAACTTACTAGCCACAAAACCATATTTTTTTTTCTGAGTTTCAATCTACTTTTCTGTAAAATGAGAGGCAAATATTTATAGACTTGTATTAATAAAAAAAAACCCTTTTTAAAGAGCTCCATAAATATTCATGTATAGTATGAGTATATGAAATTTCTTCAAAAATTTAGCACAAAGGTTTTCTTTACTAAAGAAGCACTGTGCTATCTTTATTCTGTTGAAAAGAAGTATATGACTCACTGTGATTTAATCTTTTGCTGTAATTTCCTTATAAGGAATGAACAATTAACTGTAATGTTTCATTATAATGAGCATGTTTTACTACTATTTGTATACATATTTTTACTTCCCTGTACATGATTTTTACTTATTTGTACTTTGATGATACTATGGTATATGTGTGTTATATTTTAAGGTACATTATTTTTTTGGAAGAAGATAAGACCTAAACAAGCAAACAAGCCAATATAATTTTTCAAAAAGAACAATCTGGGGCACCTGGGTGGCTCAGTGAATTAGGCCTCTGCCTTCAGCTCAGGTCATGATCTTGGGGTCCTGAGATCGAGCCCCACATCAGGCTCTCTGCTCAGCGGGGAGCCTGCCCCCCCCGCCTCCCTCTCTGCCTACTTGTGACCTCTCTCTCTGTCAAATAAATAAATAAAATCTTTTTAAAAAAGAACAATTTGTCTACAAACATACTACCTCTTGGGTGAAAGACTCTCATTCATCTATTTGCAACCTTGCTCTTTAATTCTGCACCCAAACAGTGTTTAGTGATGATTCCTACCTCCTATGTTCATGATTATCTAAAAATCAGCAAGACTCACATATGC
Source organism: Taxidea taxus jeffersonii (assembly GCA_003697995.1). NCBI lineage: Eukaryota > Metazoa > Chordata > Mammalia > Carnivora > Mustelidae > Taxidea > Taxidea taxus. The sequence goes on along the minus strand of ML110125.1, from coordinate 43,084 downwards.
TTACCTATAAAAAGATACTAATAGGTATAATATATTGTGCATAGCAATCCATATACTATGGTTTCTTGACAAAGGATAGGAGAAAGGAGAGAAAGAAGAAAAGAAGAAGAGAGGAAAGAAGAGGAGGAGAGGGACATTACCTTCTTCCTAGGAGTTCTGCATCCATTTCAACATTTTCTCAGTGTTCCTTTCCTCATAAGGATCAAGAATCATTCCCATCAGTACAATACCTCTGCCCATCAGTGTTCTTTTATTGGTTCCTGTCCACCATAAGACTTTGTTGTTGAATATTCTGTTCTTATTCTAAGAGAAGCTCGCTCAATTCAGATCACTCCCAGCCAATCAATCACCATTACTTTCAGGAGACCACATCCTTTCTCCAAGCCAAATCCAGGTCTTATGAGACACCATCCCCTGATTTGCAAATCAACAGGGCAGGAGCCAGAAAATAAGCTTTATCTGTAAGAATAAAGTGAAATTCTTGAACTATAAAACTATTACCTTATTTAAGGCAAAAGAAAATTTTAGGCAAAGAACAAGTATAAATGTGTCTATTGTGAAAAAGGAAAATACACTTGAGACAGTTGTAAGTCCAAGTGGAGATGTTAGATTTTTAAATACACTCTCCAGGCCAAACAAAGATCTTATTTGTATATGACCAAGTATGATTTACCAAGGAAGGGGGCTCACTGTCCTATCTGAAACATCCTTTTCAAAGACACCTGCAGTACTATTATGCTATGTAAAGCACCAGGTCATTAAGGGCTCTGTCAATCAAGTGACTGATTCCTCCAGATACGGCTAGTGAATAAAGAAGGCGCTTCTCAGTTTCAGACTGAAAGTCACACTCCACCTGCTCCAAGCCCTCGGGTTTTGAGAAAAGGAAAAGTTACCCTAATCTACTTCCATGCTAAAAGAAACATTTGGTTCTTAAAGGCAGACTTTAGGAATTCTTTTGTCCGAGCAGAAGCCGATTCTTCAAGAATATATGAAAACACTTCTGGATTCCTTTATCTCTTCACCATAGGATGATCTGGGGTAGATAAGTGTGGTAACCTGTACCACATTTAACGACAAATAAATAAAAACTCTTATGTTTCTGAAACTGCAGCCAAATAACCAAATCCTAGAAAATTTCTGGTTATTTGCATCCAGTTTCCTACCCCTGAAGTGTATTGTAAAAATTTTCAATCAGAGGGGCGCCTGGGTGGCTCAGTGGGTTAAAGCCTCTGCCTTCGGCTTGGGTCATGATCCCAGGTCCTGGGATCGAGCCCCGCATCAGGCTCTCTGCTCAGCCAGAAGCCTGCTTCCTCCTCTCTCTCTGCCTGTGTCTCTGCCTGCTTGTGATCTCTGTCTGTCAAATAAATAAATAAAATATTTAAAAAAATTTTTTTTCAATCAGAGAACAAAACTGAAAGAATCCTACCATGAACACTTATATACCAATCACCTAGACTACATCATTATTCTTTACTAGACTTGCATTTATTACACACCTTTCTATTCACACTTCTAGGCATACATCATCCTATCTATTTAAAACATTTCAAAGCAAAATGAAGATACCTATTTCCCTCTAAATACTTCACCATGCATATCATTACCTAGAGTTCAATATTTGTTTGATAGTTATTTTCTTTGGATGTAAAATTGCCATACAATTAACTATACAAATTGTGGAGTTTATATATATATATATATTTTTTTTTTAAAGATTTTATTTATTTGACAGACGGAGATCACAAGTAGGCAGAGAAGCAGGTAGAGAGAGAGGAGGAAGCAGGCTCCCTGCTGAGCAGAGAGCCCGATGTGGAGCTCGATCCCAGGACCCTGAGATCATGACCTGAGCGGAAGGCAAAGGCTTTAACCCACTGAGCCACCCAGGCGCCCATTGTGGAGTTTTTATAATGCACATATCTGTTGTAACTTAGGAGACTATTAAGATACAGAATATTACCATAACCTCAGAAAATTTTCACTTTCTCTTTTCCAGTCTATCCCCCTACCCTTATTCTGATTTTTTTCCCAGCATAAAGTAGATTTCCTGTTCTAGAATATAATATAAATAGAATCATCAGTATGTATCCTTCATGTAATACCCCTTTCTCTCAGCATAATGTTTTGTAAATTTATCCAAACTGAAGCATACACATATCAGTAACTTCTTCCACTTCATTGTTGAGTATTATGCCATTGTATGAAGATAGTGATTTACTTATCTATTCTCTTATTGCCTGACATCTGGGATCTCTACATTGTGCTATTATGAATATAACTACTATAAACATTCTTGTACAAGTTTCTCTTAATGTATTTTGGGTAAATAAATAAGGTTGGGATCATGGAATATTAACTATAAATCACTGCATTTTTTTTGTAATTGCCCTAGGATGACAATATTCATTCTTAATTTTTCAGTCTACTGTAGAAAATTGTCAACTGTAAAAATCCATTTAGTCCCCTTAATCCTTTAGGCTATAGTTATCATAAACATTACATCTATATATGTTATACAATCTGTGAAACAATATTATAAGCTTTGATTTAATTATTCATATATATTTTAATCACATATATTTTTGTCACAAGATACAAAATAAGCATACAGAAATTGGTTGTATTTCTATTCATTAATAATAAGCTATCAGAAGGATAAATTATGAAAAGAATTTAAAATTGCATCAAAAAGAATAAAATGCCTAGAACTAAATTTAACCAAATTGGAGAAAAAAACTGCACTCTGAAAACTATAAGCACTGATGAAATAAACTGAAGATAACATAAATAGATGGAAAGATATTTTGTGCCTATGGATTGGAAAAATTAGTATTGTTAAAACGTCCATACTACACAAGCAATCTAGAAATTCAAGGCAATCTGCATGAAAATACTAATGGCAGTTTTTCATAGAACTAAAACAAAGAATCCTAAAATTTGTGTGGAATCACAAGAGACTCCAAATAGCCAAAGCAATCTTGAGCAAGAAAAAGCCAGAGGTATCACCGCTTCCTGATTTCATACTATATTACAAAGCTACAGTAATCAAAACAGTATGGTATTGGCACAAAACAGATATACAGATCACTGGACTAGCATAGAGAGTCCTGATATAAATGCATGTATGTGTGGTCAATTAATTAATGACAAAAGAGGCAAGAACACACAATGGGAAAAAAACAGTCCTTTCAATAAATGGTGCAAGGAAAAATGGAGAGCTATATGCAAAAGAACAAAACTGGACCAATATCTTACCTCAAATATAAAAATAAATTCAAATTAAAGACTTGAATATAAGACCTGAAACCATAAAACTCCAAGAAGAAACCAGTATCTTTGATACTGGTCTTAGCAATATTTTTTTTGGACCAGTCTCATCAGGCAAGGGCAACAAAAGCTAAAATAAACAAATTGGAATACAACCTAAAGCTTTTGCACAGCAAAGTAAATCATTAACAAAACAAAAAGATGGGGCGCCTGGGTGGCTCAGTGGGTTAAGTTTCTGCCTTCGGCTCAGGTCATGATCTCAGGATCCTAGGATCAAGCACCAGCACCGCATCTCTCTGCTCAGCAGGGGACCTGCTTCCCTCCTCCCCCTCTGCTGCTTCTCTGCCTATTTGTGATCTCTCTCTCTATCAAGTAAATAAAATCTTTAAAAACAAACAAACAAAAAACAAACATACAAAACCCCAAAAAGACAACTTACTGAATGGGAGAAAATATTTGCAAATGATCTATTGGATAAGGGGTTAATATCCAAACTAAATAAAGAACTCACACAATTTATGAAAACAAACAACTCAATTAAAAAATGGGCAGAGGACTCGACTAGACATTTTTCCAAAGAAAACATACAAACAGCTAACAGGAACGTGAAAAGATTCTCAACATCACTAATCATCAGGGATGACAAATCAAAGTCATGATGAGATATCACCTCATACCTGTCAGACTGGCATTACCAAAAAGCCAAAAGATAGTAAGTCCTTGGCAAGGATGTAAAGAAAAAGGACCTTCATGCACTGTTGGTGGGAATGCAAACTGGTACAGTCACTATGAAAAACAGTATGAAGATTCCTCAAAAAATTAAAAATAATTGTACCATAGCATCCAGCAATTCCATTTTTTGGCATTTATCCAAAGAAAACAAAAACATGAATATGAAGAGATATGCATCCCTATGTTCACTGCAGCATTATTTACAATAGCCAAAATATGGAAGTAATCTAAGTGTCCATCACTAGAAGAATGAATAA
>ML110125.1:0-38731 GCA_003697995.1 Taxidea taxus jeffersonii | reverse complement strand
GCCATTTGTGACAACATGGATAGACCTAGAGGGTATTATGCTAAGTGAAAACCAAAACAAATGAACAAACACAACAAAACAGGAACAAGACTCACGGATATAGGAAACAAACTACTGGTTACCAGAGTAGAGAGGGCTTAGGAGTGTGGTCAATACAGATGAAAGGGATTAAGAGTACAAACTCCCAGTTATAAAACAAATAAAGCATGATGTAATATACAGCATAAACAATATAGTCAATAATGTGATAACTTTGTATGGTGACAGATGGTAACTAGCCATATCATGGGGATCATTTTTGTAATGTATAAAATATTGAATGACAGTAATATATACCCCAAACTAATAGAATATTGGATGGCAATTATATAAACAAATATTTATATATATGTACATATATATATAAAGAGAATAAGAGAAAAAATGAACTTTTATATTTATCCCATATTTATCATTCCCAGTAATTTTCACTCTTCCTTGATATTTTAATAGAAAAAGTAATGTACACATCCCTAAAATACTTTCTAGATATTTAGTATCTACTGTATATGACCAATAAAGAAAACATATTTCCATGAGAAACTCCATATGACCCCACAGTAAGATCCTTGTGCTATAGCTGCTTCCAAATATTTGAAAAATTTGGTTCCAATGGGATAATAACTTTATCTCCCTGTGATGCCTCATTTAATGTGTTAATTTGGCTAGGCTATCATAGTTATTCAATTAGACACTATCCTAGGTGTTGCTGTAAAAATATTTTGCAGATGTGGGGCACTTGGGTGAGCCACTGGCTAAGCATCTGGCTCTTGACTTAGGCTCAGGTCATAATCTCAGGGTACTGGGATCCTGCTCCATGTCAGGCTCTGCCCTCAGCGTGGAGTCTGCTTGAGATTCTCTCTCCCTCTCCCTCTGCCCTTCCCACTCATGCCCTCACTCTCTAAAATAAATAATTAAATCTTTAAAAACTATTTTGATGATGTGGTTAATATCTACAATCAGTTGACTTTAACTAAAGGAGATTATCTTTGATAATCTGGATGGGCTTCATTCAATCAGAGGAAACCATTAAGAGCAAAACTGAGGCGTCACTGAAGAAAAAGAAATTCTACCTGTGAACTACAAATTCAGCTCCTGCCCAAGGTTTTCTAGCCCGCCAACCTATCCTAAAAATTTAACAAATTTGTAATTTAACAATTTGTAATTTAACAATTATAAATATATAAAAATATAAATATTTTTATAAATAAATGTTTTATATATATATGTGTATATATACACACATACAGGAGGGAACCATTACCTTTGGCTATAGATATTGAGAAAAGTTTACAAGAAAGGTTATGTTGGGACTTGATGGGATTTGAAAGTTATAGAGGTGTTCTCCAAGCCAAAGACGGTAGAATGACAATTTATAACTAGGTACTGACATATGTAAGAAGACAAAAGTGTGTGAAAAAACCCTGTGTATTAGGGAAAGGTCACTACAATGTGGTGGAAACATAATGGCAGGATGAAAAGTGGCAAGAAATGAGACTGAATGATAGATTAAAACTTGGTCATTAAACTGCCTCAAAGGTCCTGTTAAGGATTTTAAATTTTTTTCCCCAGGGTTATTAGGAAACCCTAGAAGACCTTGGAGTAGGGTGATGGTATAACCAGATCTGTGTAAATGGGTAATAGTTTCGTAGGGGCAGAACAAAGGGTAGGGCTATCAGCCATGGTCATCACCGTGCATGGGTTTGTAGTTTTATCTGGACTGTTCTTACTTTCCCTCTAGATTCAGTTTCAAGCCCTTTTGACCAGTTGGGTCTCCCATTAAAGCTCATCTTCTCCATCTTTTAGAAATGCAGGGCAATAGGTTGAGCCCAGAGAAACCAACAAAATTGGATGAGTGTTGTTCAGGTTAGGTTTAAATAGCAAGCAGAAGCAGTCTGAGCCAGGCAGGTCCCAAAGGTAGAAAGGGGAAGGAATTTCCAGCATTTGGATAGGTCAGGGCATCAGACATAATGATGTTTGTAGCAAGTCACACAAAAGTACCTCTGATCCTAGAGCAAAGGCTATTCACTTCCTGCCCTCTGTTATGTTCCCTGATCTGTATGGTGAGAACATGGTTCTGGGGAATGTGTCCTCAGTCAGAATTTCTAAATTGCACTTTGCCTTTTATTAAAGAAGGTATAGAGTTACCAGGCCTTCCAGGCGGTTCTTAAATTATTCATGCCTCCACAGAGCATCCTAGATGACTCCAAGGCTGCAGAAATTATGCCTGACAAGAAAGATACAGGGAAGAACACCTACCCTTTTGTAAGTTATTGACAATTATTACAGAGCCCAAATAAGAGTTAGTGTGAAGTGGTAAAAGAAGAATAGTTTGGAAGTGGGACAGCACAGGAAGAAATTAAATGGACTTCCACAGGAAGCATCCAAGTTTCAATATTATTGCCCATGAGAGGAATGAAGAAGGTATCAAATTTTATCTTGAGTTCCAATGAGGCATTATTCTTCCTACTGAAAACATCACAACCCCTACAAGACAGACAAGGTACAGTTGCTTAATGAGTGAAGAACAGACATTAGAACACATACATTGTAGATAACATGAAAGCACAGAAATCAACTGATAAGGTTTGTACTCAAAGTGAGCACTGAATGAAGGATTAAGCAAAGTTGGATAAAGAGATGGACATTTCACAGTTGAATGGCAAAGGAGAAGAACAGCGAAGGGCAGATGGAAGATAAAATGAAGACAGTTGACCATGTTAGCAGAAGACTCAGTGCTCACAGATGAAGCCTCCTGTCTCTGTGCTAGTGGGAGGCTTCATCTGGCCCATAGCCCAGTCTCTGACCTTGAAAGGTTGGTTATTCCGCACCAGTCATTAGAATAGGCTGCCAAAATGCCAGCACTGCCAGACCTCAAAGGCTACTACTTTGTGCCAATGTTCTTTGGGACTCTGTAGCACATTTTACCAGCTTCCCTTCAGTGGTTGCTGTCCAAAACATAAAGCCCCATAGTCATCTCTGTTTATTCATATTTGCATCTCCTTACTGCTTCAGTTTCCTTAGTCCTGGTCCCAATCTTATTGTTCCTTTGTCTTTCAAACATTCCCAGTAAGACCTCTGGAACCCTTCATTATAAACAAATTCTTTCATATTAACCTTATCATATATTAATCTTTCTACTTCTCCACCCTGGAAATACGGTTTTCCTATCAGCCCTCCTAAATGAAAGCTTTCATTCTGTCACATTTTACCTTGTTTAATGTCAGGAGGTAGGTCTGATGCTTTCTTTGTTTCTCATTGCTCATTACAGACTTTTGTTCATCCACATTCTTTTAAAAACTCCTGTCCCTACATTCTCTATCCTCACCCATCACTGTCTCCCACTGGCTTCATTGTCCCTTCCCTTCATTGAATGCAGATTCTAGAATTATATCAACCTCTATACCACAAGAGTGGCTTTAATTTCCGTACTGATGAGCCATCTAGCATCTAACACCATAAGCCATTGTGGCCTTCATCTCCACTCTATTCCACTCCAACCCAGTCATTCACTCTTGTGGCCACTCCTTAGAGCTTATCATCACTTGAAATATTTCCTCCTTTGAAATACTAAGCTCCAGTACCTCATATAAACCACCCTCCAGATCCCTCAATATCATATTCCCATCTTAAATGTCCTTCAACATATTTGGTGCTTAAAAGTTTTCATTTCTTCTCATTCTATCAGCTGCATTCTACCCTCATATCTTTTTCTTCCAACCATGGTCCCATAATGGACCATGGAACTACTTGCTCATTAGTACTTATAGTTACCCCCATTATTTCCACTTTATCTAACATAAACATAACTTTAATTTAGCATAATTTTTCATTTTCCCCCACTTCTATACTGGAATTGTTTAGTGCTTCTAGAAAAAGCAAGCAACCATGAAGACTGATGACTCATAATAAACTCATGCTATCTAAATTGAACAAAGTATGGCTCCTGGGTCTCTTTATCAGCTCTTGGTTATCTCCCCTTTCTGTCTCTACTGGTGCTCTTTCAAACCTTCACTGGTCTCAAGTGCCCTACCCAGTGCCCACCATCTTCATTCTCGCAATAATCTTGTGCCTTTTAAGAGTTCTAGAAAACTGAGTCTTTTCAATTCCTCTACCTACCTTACCCAGATTCACACCAACTGCTCTCCTGCAGTGTAAGAGATAGCTGTCCTTCCTCTTGACTGCAGCCAATCCCTCATCTGAGTTCTGAGTACATACCCCCTCTACCTCTGCTTGCACTTGCATTTTTCAGTCATCCTACTTCCCTCCTGAATTCCTGAATTCTTCATCCAGGGTCAATAAATATTTTCAAGTTTTTCTCATCTTAACAAAATGAGAATATTTCTTCAATCTTTCATATCCTTCTAGTGACTGTCCAATCTGTCTCTTCCTCACCTAAATCCAAACCTCTGAAACCCCTCTAAAGAGCAGTCTATACTCACTACTACACTCTCTGATATCTTTGAATTGTCAAGCGCTTTGAATGTTTTTCAGTAACTCCAGAATGTGTGTGTGTGTGTATGTGTGTGTGTGTGTGTGTGTGTGTCTCCTACCCACACTTCTTCACAAAGCTACAAATTAATACCCAGCCCTCTATTGGAAAACTCCTTCAGCATGTCCCACAAGCACCGAAATGTCAACAGGTGCGAAACTGAGCTTATCAATTCTGTTTGAACCAGATCTTTCTTCAGTTTTGCCCATCACAGATGTTGGCATTGCCATTCATCCAGTCACTGAAAACTAAAACCTAGGAGGCATTTTGATTAATCTATAATCATGATATGCCAACTTTATATCGCCAATATTTCTAAGGTATTTCTTTCTTTTCCATCTCTAATAGCTAGTCGAGTTTGTATCCTCATTATCTTTCACCTATAACACTCAGACAATCCATCTATGGTTTCCTTGTGTCCAATCTTGCCTGCCAATCTCCATACTGCAGAATGACCTTCCTGAAAATACAGATGAGATAATGCCACTTCTCTGATTAAACTCTTTAGTAGTTCCTCATTTCCTACAGATAACATCTACCACATCCTTCATGATCTAGCCCTCTAACAGAATCCACACCTCCCATACTTCTGGCTTAGTACTTTATCATTCAGCAACATGAAATGCTTATAGCTCCCCTTACAGAATGTTATTTCTCTGACTTTGATTCTTTAATTACACTGAACTCTCTGCTGAAATGCTTCTGCCTAACACTTGTCTTTGCCTAACCACTTTGAAACTTCTTTTTAAAAAAATTAAATTAAACTTAATTTCTTTTCAGTGTCCCAGAATTCAATGTTTATGCACCGCACTCAGTGCTCCATGCAATACGTGGCCTCCATAATACCACCAGGCTCACCCAACCTCCCATCCCCCTCCCCTCCAAAACCCTCAGTTTGTTTCTCAGAGTCCACAGTCTCTCATGGTTTGTCTCTCCCTCCAATTTCCCCCAATTCACTTCTCCTTTGATAAACTCGAAATGGATAAAAGACCTCAACATGAGGCAGGAATCTATCAAAATCCTACAGGAGAGCATAGGCAGGAACCTCTTCGACATCGGCCACAGCAACTTCTTTCAAGATATGTCTCCAAAGGCAAAGGAAACAAAAGCGAAAATGAACTTTGGGACTTCATCAAGATCAAAAGCTTCTGCACAACAAAGGAAACAGTCAACAAAACAAAGAGTCTACCCATGGAATGGGAGAAGATATTCGCAAATGACACTACAGACAAAGGGCTGATATCCAAGATCTATAAAGATCTCCTCAAACCCAACACACACAAGACAGATAGTCACAACAAAAAATGGGCAGAAGACATAACTAGAGACTTCTCCAAAGAAGACATACAAATGGCAAATGTTCATCATCGTTAGCCATCAGGGAGATTCAACTCAAAACCACATTGAGATACCACCTTACACCAGTTAGAATGGCCAAAATTAACAAGACAGGAAACAACAAGTGTTGGAGAGGATGTGGAGAAAGGGGAACCCTCTTACACTGTTGGTGGGAATGCAAGTTGGTGCAGTCACTTTGGGAAACAGTGTGGTGGCTCCTTAAGAAATTAAAAATAGTTACCCTATTGCCCTGCAATTGCACTACTGGGAATTTACTCCCAAAATACAGATGTAGTGAAAAGAAGGGCCACTTGTACACCAATGTTCATAGCAGCAATGGCCACAGTTGCCAAACTGTGGAAAGAACCATGATGCCCTTCAACGGATGAATGGATAAAGATATGGTCTGGAAAAAAAAAAAAAAAGATATGGTCCATATATACAATGAAGTATTATGCCTCCATTAGAAAGGATGAATACCGAACTTTTGTATCAACATGGGTGGGACTAGAAGAGATTATGCTGAATGAAATAAGTCAAGTACAGAGAGTCAATTATGGTTTCACTTACTTGTGGAACACTTTGAAAATTCTAATCCCAAATTCTATATTATTCCCCATAGGATGCATTTCCATGTAACTTATTCTTTGTATTTTCATGTATCTTATACACATTTCCACTAAAATGGCCATGGTCAACATTACCAATGAACTCTACCTTGTTAAATTCAGTAATTTATCAATTATTTATCATCATTTTCCTTAAACTCTGCAGCTTTTAGAAAAGATAAACACTGCTCTTTTTTTGAAATACCTTCTCTTGGCTTCTGAAATATCAGTCATTTGTTTTTCTTCTTACAACTGGCTGATGCCTCTTGGTTTCTTTTGTAGGTCACTCTTCCACTGCCTCCAGTATAAATATTGGAATGCCCCAGAGTTCAATCTTCAGCTCTCTTTTCTTCTATATCTATTTTTTTAACATTATCATTCATAATATTTAAATACCAAGTATAAGTGATAAATCTCATACCTGTATCTCCTGTGTTGACCTCTCCCCTGAGCTTCAGACCTGGATATTTTATTACCAGCTAAAATTTATTCATACCATATCATTCATACTTATTCATACTATTCATTACCAGCTAAAACTCTATTCATAATCTCCTTCCTTCTCTAGTCTTGCCTATCTAAGTCAGTGGCAACACTATCCACCATTAGCTTGGCCCCAAACCTAGGGGTCATATTTGGATGTTCCACTTCTCCTATTATTTTCTCCAAATACATCTTAAATCTGACCACTGAACATTATCTCCACTGACACACACCAGCCCTAGACACCATCCTCTTTCACTTGTAATGGCTTCCTAACTGTCTCCCTATTTCCATCTTGGCCCCTCTTGTCTATCTGTCTTGCCTCAAGTCTATCTGCCTTGCATAAAGTTAAATTACACCATACATTAAATCCTTGCATAAAATCATCTAGTAGATTCTAATTACATTTAGAATAAAAATCAAACTCATTAACCATGACCTACAAAACCCCAGTGATCTGGCCCCTGCCTCTCTCCTCAACCTCATTCACTCCACCAGTTCTCTCATTTGTTAAACCTGAACTTCATTAGACTTCCCTCTATTCTTTTCCTCTCTCTTTCCATATCTGCCCACCATAACTGGTTTTCATGTTTCTTCTTCCTGGCATGTTTTTTCCTGTTTATCATTGTATTCCTATCCTAACCACTCTTTCTAAAATACCTCAAACTTCTACTCTGTTCACTCTCTAGCCACTTATCACTGTTTCCCCGCCTTTTTTGGTATAACATCACTCTCTGAAATAATCAGATCTAATCATATATATGTTTCTTTATTTGACTCCTGTAAGAATTATGTAAGCAGGGCCTCTATCTCTCTGGTCACTGCTATACCCCAGAGTCCAAAATAGTGCCTGCAATATATATTGGAGGCATATATATTTTCCCTTCTGCCCTATCTCACAATAGAGTGTGAAATTCTTGAAGTTACCCTAGGGATTTCTAGCACAATGCCTTGCACATAAGTGTTGTTAAAAACATTTATTAAATGAATAACTAAGTGAATGAGTAAATTAATGAACTAGTGAATGAATGAACACACCAACATGGTTAAACTAAGGCTTGCTACACTAGCTTAATATTTTCACTTGTTCCTTGAAGAAAAAAATCGAGAATTTATACTAGCACTATGTTATATAAGGCATATTTTATGTTAAGTATCCCCAAGTCATCTGTGAATTATCTTTACACAATTCTCACTCCACAGTGGGGATTCAATCAGATTCAACTGATCCCTTTGTTAATCTGCTGGAACAATCTGAGTTAGAAAACCTTTGCTGGCACAGGAACAGAGAGACATCTCGTCTGGGAAGTTCAAGTCTTGCCTTGGTTACTCTGGGGCCCAGAGGTGAGCAACCAGATAAATATCCTTCTTATAGAAAGCTGGGCTATGCCCATGCCTGCCAAGGGTGTCATGTCTTACAATTTCACTGAAAATATCCTTTTATGAGTCCCATGAGACAATCATATTTTTTCTATTTATTTTCCTCTGGTTGGTGCTCTTTAGTCAAAAGACCAACTATATGCAACCATTGTGGTGGTTCCACACCCATCAGAGAGGTTATCTAAGGAGATATAATTTGGAAAAAAAGAAAGAATTTGGCACCTAGGCCCATTTCTTGGATAGGGAAAAGCAGTGGAAACATATTGGAATCATTGCCAAGAAAACCCCATTTTCCATAATCAACAAGTTGACCAAGAGATTGGCTTGGATTTACTAGAGCACCTTAATTTTACAAGAATTTGCTTCCTAATTAGTCTGAAGGGGAAGAAAGAGAGTTGTTTTCAGAGCCTCTGGCAAGTCTTTTGTCCACACCATGCCTGCTTATGAACTGGAGTGATTTCATCATTTTGTGGATTTTGCCCAAGTGGAAAAAGGCAGGGCTGAAAGGGGGGAAGCCTAGATGTGTGGATGTGAACAAGTTGCTAATTAGCAGATCCTTCAGTAGTCTTCGATCCCCACTGGAGGCAGTCCCATTATTCCAGATCCAGTTCCAACAGTAGAGTTATCCTTGGATCCTCTCTCTCATACTCCTCATCGCATCCATCTGTAAATGCTGTCAGGTCTACCTTTCAAATACATCATAAATCCAACCACTTTTCACTTGGACAGCCACTGCTCAAGTCTAAGTCACCGTCCTGTCTTACCTAGATTATTGTAAAAGCTTTCTACACATTTTCTATGCTTTTAGCAGCCAGAGTGACCTTTTTCAAACATAAGTCAGATCATGCCACTCTTCTTAAAACCCTCCAGTGGCTTGCATCCCACTCAGAATAAAAGCCAACATCTTTACAATAGTCTATGAGGCTCTACCTGATCAGGCCCCTATTATCTCTTTGATCTCACCTCCTATTGGTCTCTTACTCATTCACTTCACTACTACCACTCTGTCCCCTTGTTTTTCAAACACCTCAGCCATACTCCTACCTCAGGGCTTTTGCACTTGCTACTCATTTCTGCCTGAAACCCTCTTCCCCAGATGTCAGTTAGGATCACTCCCTTGTCTCCTTTATGTCTTTACTCAATGTCTTTGCTTCAATGAGACCCTTCCTATTAGAGACAAATCCCAACTACCCTATTAATACTTCACATTTTCTATGTTTTATTTCTCTCCACAGCACTTCTCTCCATCTGGAATATATATTTTATTTATTGTTTATATCTCCCAAGAGAATGTTACATTTCCACAAAGGCACAGGTTTTGTCTGTTTTGTTGGATACTGTACCCTCACTACCTAGAAAACTTGAAACAGAAGAGTCATCCAATATCCATTTATTGAATAAATAAATCCTCTGATGATTGGATGGAATAATATATGTAGTATATATGGCAAATGGTAGGTATTCAAAAATATTAATTTCTATCTTCACCCTCTCTTACATATATATTTTAAGATTTTATTTGAGAGAGAGAGAGAGGATGGGGCAAAGAGGGAGAGAGGGGACAAGCAGACTCCCTGCTAAGCAGGGAGCCAGATGCAGGACTCAGTCCTAGGACCCTGAGATCGTGACCTGAGCTGAAGTCAGATCTTTTAATGACTGAGCCACCCAGGCACCCCCTCCTATACCGATATAATACAAGACCTGCCATAGCTAATTGTTTGGAATGGCATTGCATTGATCACTATGGAAACATAAGTGATTCCCAAAGAAATTTGTCTTAATTCACAGGTGGATGATTCATATGGTATTATTTATAGACTCAAAGGCCATCCAAAACATATCTGGATATGTCCTTTAGTCAAATTAAAGAAAGATGTGATGACTTTATATATAATCCAATCTGCATGAGTGTGGCACTGGCAAATAATAATCTAAAAGTTCAGATATCTAGACATTACTTTGAATGAGAGGAGAAAACTTATTGGCAAATCTCTTACACATAAGATGGAAAAATACTTGAGTTCAAATCCCAGCCTATTCCTGATTAGCCACGTTCCCTGGGCAGGAAATTTTAGACTCTCAGAGCCTCAGCTTTTTTACCTAGAAAATGGGGATATAATATTCCCCTTTGGCTGTTTCAGCATTATAGAAATAGCACATGTGAAAAAAATGTATTTCAGAATTTAGCTGTTGGAATAGAACAAAAGTTAATTTCCCTAATCAAAAGTTTGGTCCTGATCCTGCTTTCTTCCTTCAGCTGTAGACAACCACTAAAGGGAAGCATGGTCATGTGGAAAAGAGCTTGCCCTGTGGGTGTGCATATTGTACCCTTCCTCTAGTAAAAACAGCTGCCATATGTTGAAAGCTTACCCATGGCCAGATGCTGATTCTCTTGATATCTTTAACAACTATGGGAAATGTATATAGTTACCACTGTCAAGATGCAGAATCCAAGGGCTGGAATGATTAAGTCCCTTGACTAATATCACACAGCTAGTAATTGCTGAGTCTGTCTCCTGACACTGTGCCCTGAGTTGTGTCCACTATAGTACACAGTGCTCAGTGGGAGACCTAGAACCATCCAGAAGACTCACATGGGCTGTTCTGTCTGTCATTGACTTATTTCCCTCACTAGATTGTAAGCACCCTCAAGTAAGATCGCTGAATGATTCCTCCCTCTACTCAGAGCAACAACCACTGGACATAGGACAGAGTATTTGGAAATTATTTGTTGATTGACTAAATGAGCATGACCTGAATTATTTATCAGAAGACAGAGATTACTGAGCCCTAAAACTGGGCTCAGGACAAGTCTCTTCCATTGTACCAGAGCATCCAGGGCATCTGGAGCTCTGGCTAACCTGAAAGGCCTTTTTGACATGGTCTGGGGTCCATGTGACATGAACTTCTGTCACCTGCCCTCAAGCAGCTCAGCACTTAACAACCCAGTGCCAGGCTAAGAACAGTGCAGAGATGATCACATCCCTGGTAAACCCAATAGACCATTTAAATGTAAAAGCACCCATTTTAGCTCAGGGTCTGGACACATGGTTTATATATGACACCAGTTATGAACAACAATAACCATAAAAGCTAGCATCCATGCAACAAATTACAGTTTTCAAAGTGCCTTCACATCCATCTCTCCTAATTCTTGCAGTAACTGTGCAAGGTAGTTCTGATTCACCTCCTCTCACATTTAACTGTACCAGGGCTGCAAACGAGTAAGGTCTTGCCAAAAAATACACACAGGTTAAAAACAGGAGCTTTGCTTATTTGGAGCCTGCTCTGGACCATACGCTCTGCTGAGCATATCACTTGCATTATCTCTTAATCTTCACAACGGCCTTATGATGTAGGTAATACTGTGTTTCATATATTTCTTATGAGAAAAGTGAAGCTTAAATTCCACCGAGTTGCACAAGTACTAAGATATGAGGCCAAGATTAACACTCAGACCAGAGGCCGCTCTCTTGCCTACTCTGCTATGCTGCCCACTGTGAGCCAGTCAGTGACCAAAGAAAGATCACACCTCCCATATTATGACTTTATAAGCAACAAAAGCTTAGAAATCCATGGATTAATTTATGGATAAAAGATAATAACCCTATTATCTATTATTATTCTAATCTATTAATCCACAGATTAAGTACTACACTCCTTGATTTTTTTTTTCTCTTAATTGAATCTTCTATTTGGAAACTTCCTGAATACCACGTGGCCTTTAGTAACTCTGGAAGGAATTTCTATAAGTAATTTTTCTTCAAATAAATAGCTAATTTCACCCCCATCTAATTCATTGTATCTCATCAAACTCGCCTTCCTGAATGCAGTTTTCATCATGCCACTCTCTAGTTCAAGATAATGAATGATCCCTCACTCCCCGCTATACGAAATCTAGCTTCCTAACCTGTCCTTTCCTTACCCACCTCAACATACTACCTACTTGTTTCCGACACATTCTTTATTAGTGAACTCTTATTTTCCCCCAAGAAGTCTCCTCCTGCCACCTCTGACACACACACCCTCTCTCTGCTTCAAAGCAGTGGTTCTCAAGGACCAGTGGCATTAAAAAGCCAAAGGTCTGGCAACCCATAAATTGTTCTGCCAAATATGGAACTTGAAGAAACAGTGGCTTTATAGTCTCATGGCTATTTCACAAAAAAAGAAAGAGATTGGAGAAAAAAAAAGTAAAGGAAAAATAATAGGTTCAAAATTAAGTCACAAGGAAAGTCAGTGGGATACATATATATATGTATATAATGGAAATGAAATACAGTATAATCAGATTATACACGTTCTGTAACATACACATCCAACTGTACACTGATGTTAAACAGTATCCTTATTTTCTCTCCATTTTCAGATGGTTTAATGAATATATCCTCAGTAATCAACATCTGCCAAAACATCACAATTTGGTCTCCCACTTCACTTACATTCAGGATCAAGAGCATACTGAATACGTCTTGTATTATTTCTTAAGTTTTCTGTCCTCTCTCTTTAGCTAAATAAGCTCCTTGAGAGCAGAGACCACATCTTGTGCTTCCTTGGCATTCCCCACAGGACTTCCTTAGGCCAGGGCCACTCATGGAAGAGAATACAATATATGTGAGTTCGTATATAATCAAGACGATCTGAAATATTGCAGGCAATGCATCTTGGGGGACAATTACCTCTTGGGTGAAATAAGAACAACCCAATTCACCCAATATTAGCTCTCTGGAATGCAGCCCTCTAGCCTGACCTCTTAGTGACCTCCAGCTTCGCAGATCACCTGAAGCCTCCTTCACTTATCTTCCCTGTAAATCATTTCACTCACTGTTCCCACCCCCATCTCAGGGAAAGCAAGAGAGATGGTCCTAAAAGAGACACAAAGCAAAGCAAATACTTTAACCTCGGTAATCAGTTTGTGTTCTCTGTCAGAACCAGCAGGTAGATTTTCTAGCAAGCCTCTAGTCTGTGTCTCTGCATAGTGACAAAGACATTTAGAGAAAGAATAAGATACTGCATAAGGTTCCTGGCAATGTGTGGAAACCCACAAAATATTCTCACCCAATTAAACATTTAATGAGGCCATCTTGGAAAAGCTGTTGTCTTCTGTTGTAGTTAGTGTTTTCCCTCATCAAAGCCTTTATTTAGGGGTCATAATGCCTGGAAACATCTTGACCACTCGCCCTTTCCTTGTCTTCTTTGCGCTCTGATATTACATGTTTGGTTAATGGGCCATGTCTCTCAGAGCTCTCCTCCTCAATTCTTGCCCCTCCTTCCTTCTTGCTGACCATCCAGGATCTCCAGAGCACTTAGCAAACATTATCTGATTTAACCTTCGCAACAACTCAGTGCACTAGGTTTTGTCACCCTCAAGTTGCAGGTAAGTCAAGTGAATCCCAGAGAACTGCAGTAACTTGCCCAATGCAACACAGCGATGATGTAAAGCTCGGATTCAAACCCTAGACTGTCTGACTTCAAACGATATGCTCTTTTTCTCTAGTCTACCATACTGTCCCAGGTGGCTAGTTATCTTTCAGGTATATAGAAGATGCTCATCTGAAAATGAAACATGCAAATAACCCTTCATCCCTTAGCTGACAGCCGATGTAAAGCCAAGAAAGATTAGAGGACCTGCCAGTTGAAAATGCTCCATGAGAATCAGTTGTCTTTGAAACTGGTTCACACAGGAACTGGCTCAGACTGATTAGGAAGCTAAATTACACACAGCAATGCAGCAATTCAGTTATGGCTTCAGTTCAGCCAGATCTAGGTTGGTCTTTATTCTACCAACCTTAGAGGAGAGTTGTTATGCAAATTAGAAGAAAGACTATGGATTAAAAAAAAGTACACAGCTTTGTACCCAACCCATGGCTAGAGCTTAATTTAACTCACCTGACATTCACTTACAGTCCCTCACAGAGAACTGCCTATATTTGGCCCATTCTCTCTCTTAGATGCCATATTGACACTATACTGATCCCTGTAAAATAACACCTATTTGAGGTCTGCAAAGGTAAAAGGTCTAAGAAACCAGGACAAGCTTGCATCCATGGTAGAATTATGAGAGGGTCCAAAAGTTACATACGTCCAGTGGAAATGGTCTGTATGGTTGTCCTCCATAAAATATTTTTTCCCAGTATATAGTGAGTCAGGAAGCAGCTTCTGAACTGAGAAGAAACAGGTCTACCTGGGGCTTATGGTTTGGTGTTCTTGCATCTTTTAGTCAGAGAGCAAAGTGACTCATGTTTTCCTCCCACATAAATTGCCTTTGTTCTCCTTCTTTGAGGAGGCCTGAATCTGTCAGATACTGAGATTTGAAATGTCTCACTGTTCCCCATGAAAGGCACGAAGGACAGCATCATTCCCAAAGACGTTGTTTCTTGCACAAGGAAATAAGCTGGGAATTTAGAAGCTTACTCAGTGGAAATGGTCTCAATGGTAGAGTTTAAATAGATAGCAACGGTGTCTTTTTTTTTTTTTTTAACTGTTTCTTCCTATTATTTCTGTGAGTGAGCACCATCCATGACCAGCTGCCGTGACATTTACTGATTCTCCCACATCATTGCCAGAATTTCCTCCTTCAAAGTGAGAAGCAACGTGGTCCAGGAAGAAGAATTCCAGGAGTGTTGATGAGAGGAAAGTTGCTACTGCTAAGAGATGAAGGAAAGTGATTCGGAATGGCAAAAAGCAAAGGGGGGGCTTGGTTGGGGCTTAAGAGCAAGTCACAACTCAATTCTCCAATGGTTACATGACCTTGGGCAAATGACTTGACCTCTCTGGAGCTCGGTTTTGGAATCCCATTCCATAAAAATGAATAGGATAATACATATGGAAAAACATTTATGTGAGCTATTATCCATATATTTTAGAATATAATACAAATTCAGTGACTCAAACATCAACCTATTTGACCTAAGTACACCGCTACTTCAAAACACAGAGTTTATGCCAAGGATATGCTACATTAACAGAAAACAGTTGCTCTGCCTCAGAAGCTTCTGGTTCAGAAACAGTTGGAAGGGAGCAGGTAGCATAATCTAACATGATATTGGGGGACAAGTTTAGAAGATGACGCTCAGCAACAGTTAACAATACTGCATTGTGTATTCGAAAGTTGCTAGGCAAAGAGATTTCAAAAGTCCTCACCAAAAAAAAAAAGAAAGAAAGAAATCTGTAACTATGTGAGATGGTAGATGTTAACTAAACTCACAGTAGAGATCATTTCACAATATACACATATATTAAATCATTAGGTTGTACACCTTAAACTAATAGAATGTTATAGGTCAATTATATCTCAATAAAACTGAAAAAAAAAAGACTATAACACTCAGAGTTTCCCTTCTTAACTGGCTTGCTTCTATTCTGATGAAGGGTGGAAATATCATGTGTGATGTACTTTTGTCCTGTAAGACAGCAAACAAGAGGGTGGCGTTTCACACTATCGGCAATTGATTTCCTACGGTATCTTATTTTGTCTTTTCCCACATTTTGACAGTAACAAATGTTTTTGTTTGTTTGTTTACTTGTTTTGTCATCCCTCTGGAACAAGAGGATATTATACTGGCATGTTAAAGGAGACCTCACTTTGTGGGCGTGCTTACATGCTTGTACTCTATAAAGTGCTAATTACCATGAGCATAAAATGCTAATCAGATAATGTTAATCCATTTCTAGGGGGCACAGAGAAATGGAAGTAACAGGAAGTGACAGGAAACAATAGATGAGAGAAATTATTATATCAACATAGAAGTTCTGCTTATATGTTAATATTATCATAGCGCTAAAGCAAGGTAAAAAGTGGATGGATCCCTGAACTCTATTTATCTCCAGCAAAGAAACAGATTTTACATGAGACAAGGCATGGGACGTCTTGCTCATGAACCCTGCGGTCGTTTACCTAGGAGCTTACCCCTTACCATCTCCTAGGGGATTTTGCAAATTTCAAAAGGTATTCTCATATCACCTTATTTGATCTTTCCCACAATCTGGAAAGAAAAGCAATTCAATTTAAAGTGCTGAAAATGGAGTCACAAGGAAGTTGCCATTTGGTCACCTTCACCTAGCCAACAAGCGGCATTCCCAAAACTAGCTTTCTGGTTCCATCACAGCCCACTCCCCACACTGAAGTCCAAAGGAAACAAAACATCCAGTGGTTGCCTATATAAAGATACAGGGACTGCTCTGTTGGGTAATTAAGTAGCAAATACTAAAGAAGAGCTTCCTGGATACCATATTTAAGAAAGAGGAGATCTGCTATGGAAAAAATGTGTAGAAACTCTATAAAAGTGGAGTTATATGAATGATATGGAGTTATAAATCTACACCCCAACCCAGCTTTCCAATCCTGCTGCTAAGAATCTTATGATAAAGTTGCTACCTTCCTGGTTTTAACTTTTTCTCAATTCTTTAAATCACAGTTCTAGCTAGAAAAGAAAAAAAAGTTTTCAAGTTTTAGAAGAGGGGGTAGCATTAAATACAGACTCATGTATTTGAACAAAATTAATTTAAATAATGTTTACAGTGTTGTTTGAGTGGATAGAATTTTAACATTTTACTTGGTGCTATCATTTTAAGTTAGAAGAGGGGGAAAAAAGGCAAAAATAGTACAGAGAGACATAGTTTAATAAATCCTACAACTAATAATGAAACTCAAGCCCAGCATGCTTCATCATTAAATAAGATAGGTAACAAATCTGATATAATGGCTGAAAATTATTACAAATTGAGTATACTGGAGATAAAATTCTGAGACTCTTGACACATGCCTCTGTTCTTCCAAGATGGCTAGAAGACCCACTCTGGGCCAAGTGACTAGGTGGGACAATGAAGAGCACATCATTGCCCAATGTAAGAGACAAGACACAATACACATTTATAGACATGGAAATTAGACATTGAATTCTATAACCAGAATGGTTCTGAAAAACTGAGAAACTCAGTTCCCACCTTTTTGAAGAGAAAAATACGAGACCTACAGTGGATAAGTGCCATGCTCAATGACCCCCAGCTCCTAAGAAGCAGAAATGAAATTAGAACCTGAACATCCAGATTCCCAGTGAATACCTTGTACACTAACCCATGTATCATATTTTCTTTTTACAATTATTTCCATTCTTGGAGTCTTATAGAATGAGTATGAGTTGTATTGCTTTCACAATCGGAAAAAACATTTCCATGAAGGAAAGCTATATTGTAGGAATCACAGAGAAGGTGATGGACACCTTAGGTTGACGAATGTTCAGTAAGTAGATGAGTTTGGATGAAGGGAGTAGAGAGGGGAGACATGATGATGGAGATGGCATCTGAGGTGAAGGAAAGGCAGAGTGGAGTGAGTGGTGGGAACACAGTCAACCAAAGACAATAAGACCAGAATATACAGAATGTACTATGGACCTTTTCAGAAGACTGTGGACTGGCAGTCTTTGAGAAATGACTCATTCCCCTTTGTCTGGTATTCACTATTTTGTCTGGTGAATGCTTAATATTCTGGAAGGAAGTGAGGGAGGATGTGATGAAGGGAAGGAGGGAGAGAGGAAAAGAGGGAGAAAGCAAATGGAAAAAATATGAGGTTAGAGGAAGTTGAAAACACATTGTGGTGATTTTGCATTGTCAATTCTTGGAATTTGAACTTAATTTATGAAATTACATGAGGTCACTAAAGACTTTTGATCAGGGAAACCACTTGATTTCAGTTATATTTTAGAAAGAGCATTAAGGCAGAAATAAAAAAAAGATGAATTAGAAGATGGAAGGACTGGAAATATGGAGGTTTGAGATTTTCTGAACTCCACACGTGATTTCTCATCTCTTTAATTTTGATATTTTGGCTAAAGTTTCCAGGGATGAATCAGTAAATTTTTGAACACGGGTGCTCAAAGGATATCTTCAGTTGCTTTTTAAAAATGTTTTATAAGCCTTGAGTTTGCAAAAAATATTAGAATTAGCTTGACTATAGTCAAATCTGAATCAAAATTGTGGGTTTAAAAGCTACAGTTTATTTTAACAAAAAAAGTTAAAATGCCAAATTCTAAACAATAAAAATTTCAGTCTTTTATGATAAAAACAATGCTGAAAAATTTAAAAGCCCTCAGTATATTATTATTAAAATATAGAGTTCATGTAATTAACACACACACACACACACACACACACACACACACACACACAGTCTTTCTGCACAGAATTCTAAAAAACATTTTCCAACCAAACTAATGAATGTGAAGAACTGATAGCAGACAGGTTCTCACTCCAGCCAGTGACCTGCATTTCTGCTCTCCCATCTTTCAGATACCATAGTTCTCATGGAATGAGGTCTTCAGAGACAAAATCCTCATAAAGCCAACCCTACAAATGACCAATGGAGTGTGGAATTACATAATTCCTAGTCTCTGCTTCAGTTAACAAGAGGGGAAATGGTGTGCAATATGTAGAGATGAAACCCCAGGCTCTTGGAGGCTAGGCTATAAAGCTCTGAAGTTGAGGAAAAGAATAAGAGATGGCCTGAATTAGGGATGGTAAATAAGGTAGAGCAAAATCTCATGAAATAATTAAGTAACAGAAAAGGAATGAACAGACAAAAGCAAACCAGTGAGAGACAGATCTATAGAAATTACCAAATCAACCATGTGGCCTTTAGAATGGAGGGATCATTCATGTGTTGCAAAAGATTAAGAGAATCTGCAAGAGCCTTAAAACCTTACTTCACTGGAAAGAAAATTCAAAGCTGCACACTAATTCAACCAGCACACCAACAAATATCCGGTGACACTACCAGGAGTTCAAAGATGCTCTTTGCCTAGAGTCCAGTGCACTTGGAAAAAATGGCTTAGTATTCTTTAAGAAAAATATATATAATAGCAGCCCTATAAAAATAAAGAGGCAACTCAGGGGTGAAAGACAGAGGGAAAGACACACCTGAACTACTACCACAAGTCATGGGAGCATACATCACCCAGTGTAATTAATGATGATTTCATACCATCCTATGGAACTCTTCAATTAGTAGACTCTTCAAGACCATCAGAGAATTTTTGCATGTGTCATTCTGTAACCTAGAGGAATAATCTTTTACAGGATATTTCTCAACACCCACCTTTTTTTAAATTGTTTTCTCCTAGTGGCATTAGAATTTTATTGAGAAAGTCTGCTCCATGCCTCATTACACCACAGAAGCAAGGACACTGTTCACCTCAGAAGCACACACCTTCTTTCCATGTACCTGACCTAGACTCCTAGAACTTCCAGAGGCAGGCTAGTTATGCACCAGGTTTGCCTCGACCACTGATACACAACCAAAATGGAATAAAAAAAAAAAAAAAAAAAGCATGAACAGAGAAGTAGTATAAAAATTCATTTGTGAAACTAAAGGACTTTGAGTCTTCTTGTATTAAGGATTCTGCAAGTATCTCTTGAGGAAAAGAAATCACATTAAAATTCATCTGCCAAATCAAGTGACTCATTATTTTGGAACACAATGAATATAATCAGTGAGGTTGGAGTTCAGACTTAAGAAAGAGAAAGGACAGGTACATTCCTAATATCAGGAGTAGGCAAGCAATAACTCAGCAAAACAAAACAAAAAAAGAAAGAAGAAGAAAAACAAAAAGAAACCATTGTGGCTGCAACTAGAAAAGGCCACCCATGATGACACATCGGAAGGGGAGAAAGCAGATGATGTGAATAAAAAGTTTAGTCAAGATGATGCTACATGAGCAATGAGATTGGGTTGAAAAGGATTTATTGTTAGAATATTAGGAAAACCCAGGAATCTCCACAACCATTTTTGCTTGTGGTCAAGGGCATTGCTATGTGTGGTGAAGATTAGACTTCCCCTCAAGATTTTTTCAGAGCTGTCCCCTCAGTAGAAAACATGGGGTAACAAACTCATCATTACGATGACCTTTCTCTGGGAGCAGATGGGGCATGGTGAAAGGTGCAGAGGGCGAGGATTCTATCTTCAGTTTTCTCCCCAAACCTCTCAGTTCAGTCATTAACAGGCAGAGACATGTCACATTCGGGAAATGCACCGAGGTTAAATAGCCTGCTACCATCTGTCCCCCATTAGGAACAATTGTTGGGGTGGAGCAACACTGAAAGCATTTCCCTAGGCTGGGCAGTGAATCCACCCCTCTGATGAGGCTCATAGCTACTCTCCCTTCTGTGTCAGTGTTCTCACTCAAGGTCCTTTCCTACTGACGTTCTTAAAGGAAGGACTCCACCATCCCAGAGGTGACAATAAACCAGGAGAGAAACCAGGAGTCCTGCTAAAGGGCGATAAAGGTATTTTTTCCAAAGACATATTTAGACTATGAACAAAAAAGCCACCCACTCTTGCACGCTGCCAGGCATTCAGTGCTAGGCTGATGACTCATGTAACCATTCAGACAGGAGGCAGTCTGGGGCCTCAGCAATAGAGCCCATGAACAACCAGCTGACTGCTCCCCTCTCCTTCTGAAAGGCCCTTCTTGCATACTCACCCTCTGGACCCAATATTACCAATCCTTCAGAGCCAAGCCCAAGTGCTGCTTCCTACAGGAAACCATCGAAGCTTTACACAGCTGGGTGGTATTTCCCTCTCCTCTTCCTTCCTGTGATCTATCCTCCAGCAACCTGTGCAGCATCTTCATTAAACCCAGGAGTGTTTAATGCTTGGATGTGGAGCCAGAGTGGGTTTATAACCTTACCTACATATTGCAGCTTTATTCTTTTAATGGGATAATACAGAATCTACCTTGCCGGGCTATTGGGAGGACAAAGTGAAGTAAGCTTTATTAAAGTGTCTAGAACATGGTAAGAGCTACAAAGGTGCTTATACCCACAGTTCCTATTACTAGTGGCATAAACCTATACTTATGAACCACTTCAAATATACAGTTGCTCCTTGAGGTCAGTAGTTGTCTTTCTGTCCCAAGCAAAGTATAGCACAGTGCTCAGAATGTGATGACATGGGGCACCTGTGTGGCTCAGTGGGTTAAAGCCTCTGCCTTCGGCTCGGGTCATGATCCCAGGATCCTGGGATTCAGCCCCACATCGGGCTCTGCTCAGCAGGGAGCCTGCTTCCTCCTCTCTCTCTCTCTCTGCCTGCCTCTCTGCCTACTTTTGATCTTTGTCTGTCAAATAAATAAATAAAATCTTAAAAAAAAAAGAATGTGATGACATGAGTAAATAATGAATATGATCATCATCTTTCTCTTTTTTTTTTAGATTTTTGTATTTTAAGGGTTGAGGTCTTGGGCAGCAGATAAAACCTGGCAATGGGGGATGAGAGAACTGACTGCTCCCTAGCCTGGCCTCTACTGAAGCAGCCAGGTGTTCAAGGAATAGATTTAAATGAACTGGCCAGATTCAGATAAATGTCTCCTGTTTAATCCATTAGAAATAGAGTAGCAGTGAGAAGCTCCTAGAGAGAAAGACTCAATGGAGCACAGAGCTAAGCTATTTTGGACTATCTACTTAAGGTCTACACAATAGTATGAGCACAGTTTGTAGGGCCCAAGGAGCCAGTAATATCCAGAGCAATGTGACGAAGTAGACTGAGGTTTGTGGTCAGAAAGATAGGGATGAAAATACTATCTCCACATGTGACTAGTTATGTGGCCTTGAGCCAGTATGTAAGCTTATCTGTAAAATGGGAATAATCACACCCAACATACAGGATTGGTGGAAGGATTGGCGAGAAGTAGCCAGTTGAGCACTGGACCCACAGCAGAAGCTCAACAGTTAGCATTTACTTTTGTTATTGCTATGCTTGACAGACTAGAGAATGGCCTGTGAACACAAGATCTGAGGGCCTGGGACAAGCCGGGATGATGTCGGACTGGCTAAGGATGGACTCAGTGACTAGTGCTGGCAAGGGTAGAGAAAGCAAAGGCAGTGCCTTCACTTGGTCCTTCCATCTTAACATTTTTGCATACAAATCGACCATACAAATATTCTTTGATCCATTCCCCAAGAATAGCCCCACCTTCATTACTGGAATCACCCAACCAGAAAGCATAATCCTGTGGGGCTTCCTTTGAAGGTAAATTAAGCTGGAGGCTGGGGCAAGGATAGGATGGAAAAAGGAAAGCCCATAAAAGAGTACAGAGATATTTGGGAGAATGAGAGAACACTTGAGTTGAAGTGATACAATTCCACAATAGCTTGCTGAAAAATGAGAAAATCATTCAATATGTTTTGCCAAACAGCTGCTTTGATTGATTTTTTTTAAAGCCTGAACCAACTAAGTAGTCCAGTTGTCAGAACTGTGTAGCTAAAGCCATAGACAGTGTTCCTCTAAGAAATAATGGATTGCTTGAAGCAAGCACTTCTAATAGGCCAAAGAATGGCTTAAGAATTTTAAAAGGAAAGATGGAGGAAATGAAAATAAGAAGATTTTCCAGAGCTATTTCTACATGGATTACTAGAGGAACCCCAAGTTCTTTTGAGATTCATAGTCACAAGAAAGAAGGGACCCAAAGAACACAAGTGTTGTCTGGCAATCAGATTACACAGAGTTGGGGCTATTTAGGGATTCTCAGAGCCAGTAATCTAAGGATAGTATTCTTTTGTTTCAGGTTTTAGTAGCTGAAGGGCTTCTGGGCTTTTTCTCTCTATGTTTTCTTCTAAAACATGGAGTCATGATAGAAATTAGCTGAAGACAAAAGGAGCAGTTCATTGCTACCCCCTGGTTTTTTTCTTTCTTCTAAGTTACTTGCGAGTCTTCACCTATATGATAAAATACACCCTCATTTTGAACTAGTCTCCAAGAAAAGAAATAGAAAAAGGAGGGCTATAGAAGGGAGGACAAACCTTTAGGGGCCAGAAGGTCAACGAGAGCCATCGACCAAATTAGAGCTATCCCCTCATTCATCTGCCAGACCCTGAGGCCTTCACATGCTCTACCTTCATATAACTGGATATCCCAAGGACAATTTTAAAAATATATAAATTTTACTTTTATTAAAGCAATTCATGTTCACATTTTAAAAATCAAATACCACTACAAGGTCTATAATGAAAAACTGTATTCCCCTGGCCCACCCCACAGTCTGGCCCCAGGCAACAATCTGAAATGCTATAGTTGTTTCTACTGATTCTATCTCTACACCTTTCATAATATACTTACAGTGCTCTTTTTCTTGATTTGTCTTTTGAAGGTATTATTTATTAATTTCCTGGCATTTTCATTGAAGAGCTAGCTCTCTTGTATCACCCCACTTCTTCTACCTTCACAATGGAGATACTGCTTCAGTTTTCTATTTGGGGATAATGAATCACCCCCAAATTGGTGACGTAAGGAAATAATGATTTATTATCGTGCTTCTCTGCATTTGCTGGGTGGTGCTTCTGTGGGTCTTAATTGGCTTCATTTGTGTGTCTGCGTTCAGCGGGGGCCTGACTGGGAGCTGGAGACCATTGGGGCTTCCATCAGAGCTCTTAGTTCTTCTCCACATGTCTCACATGGACTTTCTGAGAGCATGGGAGCTGCAAGGCAGCCTTCCAAAAGGAAGCACTCCAAAATATTGCAAATGGAAGCTAGAAGATCTCTCAAAGTCCAGACCCCCAAAGCTCCAGCATCACTTGTACCACATTACATTAGTTAACACAGGTGACAGGGAGAGCCTATACTCTAGGGGAGGCGAGATCATCTCCAACTCTCCAAGCCACGTCTCAAAAAGCAATGCAAAAGGCATGCGTGCTTCACTGGCTTGGTCAGTGGAGCATGTGACTCTTGATCTCGTGGTTGTGAGTTTCAGGCCCACCTTTTGTGTAGAGATTACTTAAAAATAAGATTTCTTTTTAAAGGCATGCAGAATGGGTGCTACTTGGACATAATTTATCACTACTATGTCTAAATTCATTTAATCAATATCAGAATTTAAGATATTGTTTAAAGAGTTTATATGGTAGAGCCAAGTTCAACAGGTATAGTTCCATTTTTTTCACAACATATTTATTCTTCCTAGAGTTAATGATTACCTTTTGACATGAGTAACAAATATACTTATCTTCACTTCTTCCATCAGATTGATCACCTGTGCAATTTTCTTCTTTTTTTTAAATATTTTATTTATTTATTTGACAGACAGAGGTCACAAGTAGGCAGAGAGGCAAGCATAGAGAGAGGAAAGGAAGCAGGTTCCCCTCTGAGCAGAGAGCCCGATGCGGGGCTCGATCTCAGGACCGTGAGATCATGTCCTGAGCCGAAGGCAGAGGCTTTAACCCACTGAGCCACCCAGGCGCTCTATCCTTTTCACTTTTCAAATAGATCACACTGTCAGGAGAACTTCTTTCCTGGAGATCTCTATCCTCCATCCTCCTGCTACAATCTGAGCTGGCTTCTCTCTAGATGTCCTATGTACCTGTCATCTTGTGACTCTGCTTCACCACTTCTCTGTGTTGGACTCCTCTTTCTTGAATGCTTCTTTCTTTTTTTTCTTTTTTCTTCAAACTCCTTTATTTTGCACATCTCCAAGAGCTTGCTAATAAAGAAGAATAAACATTCTGCATCCTTCTTTTCAAAGCATCTTTAATCTCCAAAATAAGAAATCTCCTGGGACATCAGGCACAAAATTGGAATTACAACTTCACAACAGTAAGTTTTCACAATGCTGGAAAAAAGTGGGGACAATTTCGCGAGGTCAGCATAACTGCACAAGAAGCTCTAATGAGTGCAGTTTTAAAGGATATGAATAAAAGAGATAAACAATAAAGGTGACCAACTGATCATAAAAAAATAATTAGATTTATATGATTCTTGGAATAAGTGTGAAGGACAACCAAAAGGGCTTACTTAGCTTTGTAAGATGTAAGAAGGAAGTACTGGAACTAATGGCAGAAAATTTTATATGAAAATATATGATGATATAATTTTTAATGAAAACTGAACTTCAAATCCATATTTTGTTCCTATGAAGGAGAATATTTTCAACTCTGACAAGGGCAGAAAAAACATGGATTTGTGAAGACACTATCACGGTTCACTGATAGCTTCTTTTCTCCTTCTGGATACATTGGAAGGTTGTAAATCCTACTCTTTACAGTTTGGCTTGGCCATGTAATTTGCTTTGGCCATGACATGTTGACAGAAGTAATATGTATCATTTTGAGTTTGAAAGAGTTAATTGTCTGCATGGGTTTCCATCATGATCTTCCAGTCACTGCAATTGTGCAAACCTATTTTGATACATAAGTACTAAAGTGAAATTACTAATGTTTGTTACTGCAGCATAACTTAGAATAATTCAACTAAAACAAGAAAATTGAAGTAAAAAACAGGTGAAGTCATCACAGAACACATGAGGTGTTTCTTGGTCTAGGAAAGTTATATTTTAGACAATTAATATATATTCATTAAAAACATAATCTTTAGACTCAGAGGGTCTGCCTGTGAAACCCGACTCTGGTGACCCTGGGCAAATATTTAATTCTTTTAGTCTTGGCTTCCTGATTTATAAATTTCAGTTATTCATGCTTGCTTCATAGATTTGGAGGAAATTAAATAAGATAATGTAAGTCAGGTGTCTATGCAGTGTTTATATATTGCAACTTTAAAAAAAATACTTGTGGTTAAAAGCACTTCCATAATGTATCATTAAAATTCTGCCAGAAAATTTGTAAGAATTAAGATATAAAATACTATTGGGGCACCTGGGTAGCTCAGTGGGTTAAGCCTATGCCTTCGGCTTGGGTGGTGATCTCAGGGTCCTGGGATCGAGCCCACATCGGGCTCTCTGCACAGCGGGGAGTCTGCTTCCTCCTCTCTCTTTGCCTGACTCTCTGCCTACTTGTGATCTCTGTCAAATAAATAAATAAAATCTTTAAAAAAAAGATATAAAATACTATCTTATCTCAGTAAAAGGAGTATGCTACAAAAATATGCAGTGCACTTAATGTCTATCCCAAGTAGTTTTCTTAGACAAATGGTAAGATTTAATATTTGTGAACTCTAAGAGAGGGAAGGAAGATGAAAGAAATAATATGTTCATAAAACATAAGACATACCTTAAGCTTTACTTTTTTTAAATAGGATTATCAGAATTTGGGGAAAAATGATCAGATTTGGGGGCAACTACAGAGACAGTGTATTTAATCACACCAAAACATTTCACAATGTTTTCTTTTATTAACTACAGATAAAAGTGTAGAAACAAGGATTTCTTAATAATTTGGTCTAGTGGATTTGTAACTGAAAGGACCAATACTACTATATGTCAAAGGAGGAAAGACACAGGACTCTGTCTAGGTCTTACACATTGTTCATTCATTCATTCATTCAGAAGTTATTTATTGAACACCTACTATGTAACAGGTATATTACTAGATACCGAGGGTACAGCAAGGAGCAAACCAACTTTTCTTAATTTTTTTAAAACTGAGGACTTAGATGAAAGCATAGAATGTTGAGCCAAATCCTCTTTGACCCAAAAAGCGGCAAGAGAGTAAATGTATTGAAAAGAATGATCCAAATTCAAAATAACAGATTACAGCAGTAGATTGACTCTAACATTTAGTTGTGCTTCTCTTGAGAATTTATTTCATCTCTTTGAGACTCAACTTCCTTGTAGATAAAATGGAGACAATGATATCTGCTGTTTGACTTTTGTTTTGAGCATTGAAGATAACGTAAGTAAAGAATATAGCACAGTGCTTGGAATATACTAGATGCTCAAAATATAATAGCGTTTATTACTATGGGAATTACTTTACTTCAGAGAGTCAATTTTCTTGCATGCAAAGATTCTCAGAATGTACCAGAAGGCCACGAGAGGTAAAGTGAATGGTTCAAGGTCAAATAATGAGAAACTGACAGGATCGGAACTTATACACATCGTTCCCTATTTAGAGTAAAATTTTAACATTCTATCTGGTAGTGACCAATATTTGACATTGAAACTCCTGTCATACAGAATGCAGTTTTATTTAAACACTTCAAGATACAATAACATGACAGTAGAGGGAGGTCTTTTGGAGCTCAAGAAATCCTTTATAGCCACATAGGAATTTCTGCTTCTGCCATTTTAGGCTAATTACAATCATTGTGAACCAATTTTATTTTTTAAGTTTGGTGATACTCCTTTCATCAAATAATTGTCCTACCCTATCAAGAAAGTCCTTCTCGGAACTGAATATAGGTTAGATGAAGAAGGGTGGTTGGTACAGCATAAGTAGCCTTTCTCTTGGCAATCAAAAGAGTGAATAGGCTAGATGAAGTGAAAGAAAATAAGATTGAGCATTGGCTCTGTGGTAAGTCATAGAAATAGTATCTCACATGACCATCACAGCAGCCCAATGATGAAAGTATTGAGTGTCCTCATTTCTATAGTGAGGAAATAGGCTCAGAGGGGTTAAGTGACTTTTCAAGTCATACAACTGGTAAATACCAGAAAGAAGACTCAAATCCAGGTCTTTGTGATTCCATTTCCCATGCTCTTTCTCCTCCACCACATTGCCTCTGGCATGTTTTTCTCTTTGATGAGCCACAGAGTCCTTAGCATTACCTCAAAACTGCTTACTTAGGTTTGTCATACTTAGCTAATTCCACTCCCCAGAGAACAGCCATTTTCTTTGTTATGTCAGTATTATAACAGCACAAAGTTTAGGAAATAGATTTTTAACCTCCTAAAATCTTACCACCTTAACAATACTATTTTAATTGTGTTTACACACATTCATACTTTTAGTTTAGTTTAGTTTTTATGGTGGGAACTACAGTCCACTAGGTATAGCCACCAGGGTGCAAAGAACCTCTCAGTTTTGGGGTCACAGAGACCCACAAGCTAACTCCATGCAGCCCATGACAGGAGTGATCCTCCTAAAACAACCAACTCTGGAGAAAGCACAACGCCATATATTTTTAGGTAATTGTAATCATATGTTACATATAATTTTGTATTATTTATTCACTCAATACATGCATATTTGCTGAGTGTCTGCTATTGTCCAAACACCAACCTAGCAGTGACTCTAAGTGAAGAACAACAAAGTTCCCAATCTCATTGAGATTATATGTGCTGGAGGAGACAGATAACAACAACATAAATAAGTAAACTATATTGTATGCTAGAGGGTAAGCGCTAAATATAGGGGAAAGAAAACAGACAAATGGGGTAGACACTTGGGTGAGGATTACAGGTACAAATGAAATTTTAGATAGATTCCAGGAAACATCTGGCTGAAAGGTTAACAACTAAGACAAGATCCGAAGGAAGAGAGACTGTGGCAGCTGTGGCTATCTGTGATGTGGCAGGTGGAATTCTAAGATGGCCTCAGGACCCTACTTGCCCCTTAATTTGATTTCCATGACTATGTTAAGTTACATGGCAAAAGGGATTTGCAGACATTAACCTTAAAATAGGGAGATTATACATGTGCACCTAACCTAATTACATGAACCGCATAAAAGCAAAGAGTTTTCTCCAGTTGGTAGCAAAAGAGAAAATCAGATTTAAAGTGTTAGAAGAACATAACATAAGGGAGGGTCTCCAACACTGAGATAGAAGGAGCTACAGGAAAGGATCTGAGGAAAGCTTCTAGGAGATGAGAGTGAAACCCAGCCCACAGCCAGCAAGAATATGGCAACACCCGTCATACAACTGCCAAGAACTAAATTCTGCCAACAACTTAAATAAGCCTGGAAGCACATTCTTCCCAGAGTCCCCAGATAAAGAGTCCAGCTGGCCTTCACTCTGATTTCAGTGTGTATGGAGCCAACTGAGCCACGTATAGACAAGTGAGGACCAAGAAGTAAGGGCATTGTTTCACGCTTGTATTCCTAATGATAATAATACTTTCATTAGGTACACAACAGTCTCGTGTGTGCCACAATTTACCTAAGACCTTCCCCTCTGATTAATTCTGTTGCTCAAGTCTTTTACTAGATACTGCTGCAATAAATACCCTCACGCATATAGCATTTTCCCTTACTTTGCTAATTTGTTGTCCCAAAGATTATTATTTTATAATAGTATATGAGGCCCAATTTCTTGCAAGCATCGCATATTATCATTTTTTAAATTTTTTCCTATTTTAATAAATAAAAGAGTAGCAACAAGTAAAGAACTTTTCCATGAATACTTCCAAGAATAACGATTTCTCCCAATTTGTTTCTTCATAGCACTTCTATTTGTTGATTTTTGAAAGAAGTAGTGTTCTTTATTGAAATACTGACAGGGGAAGCAATCAATTCAAAAAAGTTTCAGACTTGATTTGGATCATAACTTGTTCTTCTTTAATCTCTTGGTGTTTGGGGTTCTTCACCTAGGAAATGAAGATGGAGTCTGGCATCATATCAAAACAATATTTATGAAGCATTTATGGAAGTGCCTCCCTGCATTTCTTTCTTGACCCACATCTACATATTTTCTTTTAAAACCAAAAAAGTGTTGTATAGTGTAAAGAATTCTATTGGACTAAGTAGTCCTCAAACATCATGCTGTGCAACCTTTAGTAAGTCACTTCAAGTCTTTGTGGCTTTAATACAATTTCTGCATTAATACAATAAGAAACTTGAAATAATGCTTTGGTCAAGTCCTGCATTTATTTATAAATAAATAAAATCTTAAACCTCACAATTGCATAATAAGTGCTACTTTATTCAAATACATTTGATAAAATAGATGGATGACTTTAAAGGAAATCAGAAACTGGTTCTAAAAAGACAAAAAATGAGTAGACCAAACCCACATATAAAAGACAGAACAGGTGTCAACAGAACATCATAAAAGAAAATCTAAATTCTTTTCTAACTAAATTTGTCTGTGAATTCTTTCCAACTTTTAAAAGGCAAGAAAATTTACTGTACTTTTAAAAATGTTTCTTGACATTAAGAGCTATGAAAAACTTCCTATTTACTTTAAGGTAGTGTAATCCTCATATCAAACATCAGAAAAGATCACAAAAGAAAATCATAGATCATTTTTTATTTCTATAAATATAAGAATCTTAACTGAAGCATGATTAGATTATGTCAAGTAGGATAAAAATAGAACATTCTAATTACCAAGTGGGGTTTATTCCACTAATTCAAGGATGGTTTAACAAGTTAATTATTTAGCAATTAAATGGACTTTGATGAAATTTAACATTATTTGTGTTACAAACCTTTCATAAATACAATACAGAAGGAAAATTCCTAATCATCACTGAATTTTTTAAAAACCAGAATTTAGTAGCAAACATTATACCTAATGATGAAATTTATTCAAATGTCATAAAATTTATTTAAATATTTATTTAAATTATAAATAAGATAAAGATGAAGCTTATCTTTACTGTTTTTCAATATTAGATTAGAGGTCTTAGTAAAGCAATAGAATAATAAAAATAAATAATAAGAATATATACTGGAAAGGAAAAAGTTTTATCATTATTTGCAAATGATGTAATTATTTATCCAAGGGTAGGCCCATGTCTCTTCTTATTTAACATTATGTCCTCAGTGCCTGAAACTTTGGAACATAGTGGGAATTGAAATAAGTATTGAATAAGAAATTAAAATATGGAAGAATTAGCAAAAATTGTTTAAAAATAATAGAGTGATAGAAAAAGGTAAACAAATTTGAGATTAGCACATGAAAATCTATGGTATTCATATACAGCAACAATAGCTAGAATGAAATTAAGAGATATACAGTTTTCTATAAAGAAAACCATGAATAAAAATTTGAATATCTTCTGAGATATTCAGGTTTCTAGATAAGAAGACTCAAATAATTAAGAATGTGAATTGTCTCCCAATTTAATCTTAAATTTTACAAAGATTATAAAAATGTCAATAAAATGTTTTCAAAGTTGAAAACTGACTCAAATTTCATTTCAAAAAGTATAGTTGGGAACTACAAAAAGAATATAAGATAAAGAAGACCAAGAAGTGAGAACATTTGCTATTAAAAATATCAAAAATAATCTTTAAAGTGTAGTACAGGTCCAGCAACGAGTTAGGCATCACAACTTGAATGTATATGTTTATCTTGGGTGCCTTCTGGAATTCCAGTATAATGACAATAAAGGAGGAACAAAGTATAGACATGAAGATAAAAAGAATAAGAGAAGAGACAATACTAATGGGAGATGTCATAACATTTTTAAAAATTTCAGTGTAGAGAAGAGAAAACTGAATAACTCTAATGCCTTCCTCATGGCCCACTGTTCCATAAGCATACCAATGCCCTACCCCTACACATGGCTTTCAATTAGATTCCAGTGCCTGATTCCAAAATATAGATAAGGATCACAAGATATATGTGGAAAGCCTCCAGTATCAAAGACAGAAAGCAAAATTAACACAGAAGGAAAGCAATTATGTAAGGAGAAAAAGAAAGCTTAAAAATATAATCCTTCATAACAAGACGTGAGATTCTTGAAGAAAAAAGAAAGGGACATTATAAAAAGAGAACATGAAGGGAATAAAAAAGAACCACTAGAACATAGTAATACAATAGCTAAAATAAAACATCCAGTAAGAACTGGAATGTCTCGAGGTCCAGAAAGTCTAAAAAAACTCCTAGAAAAAAGAACAACAAGCTAATGAGAGATAATGGGAGTTAACATTATGAGGTATTAGAGGAACAATTTAAGACATCTAACCAATAAGAGTTCCAGAGAGAGTGAGAAAGTGTGTCTCTGAAAGACAGAGAACAGAGAGAAACTACCAAAGAAATAATACAAAAAATTTCCTAAAACCAATGGACACAAATTTACTTAAAGACTACTCCTACCAATCAGTCCAAGTAATAGAAAAGGGCTTGAAAATACATCATGAAATTTTAGTGTCTTAAGAATAAAGAAAAGATTCTGAAAACTCCCAGGAAAAAAGATAAAAATACAACACATCAAGAATCAGAACAGCATTGGACACTCTAGCACCACCATGAGTGCTAGGAACATGAAGAAAAATATCTTTAAAATTCTGAGGGGGAAAAAAAGATGGTTTCCAACTTAGAATTATATATACAAATAAATTCCCAATCAAGTGCAAGAGTTGTTTTTTTTTTTAAACCTCTCTTTTAGAAATACAAGCTCTCAAAAAAGTGGTTTCAGGGGCACCTGGGTGGCTCAGTGGGTTGAAGCCTCTGCCTTCAGCTCGGGTCATGATCCCAAAGTCCTGGGATCCAGCCCGGCATCGGGCTCTCTGCTCAGCAGGAAGCCTGCTTTCTGTCCTCTCTCTCTCTCTGCCTGCCTCTCTGCCTACTTGTGGTCTCTGTCTGTCAAATAAAATCTTAAAAAAAAAAAAAAAGTGGTTTCACGTATTCTTTGTCAGTATTATATTGGAGTTATGTCCTATAACAAAATAAGGGAAAAGGATGAAATGAGGTCCAGGAAAATGGGCTGAAACACAAGGGACCAGCAAAAGGAATTTCAGAAGAGCAGCAGGTTAAATATTAACTACTTGAGACTGGAGCAAGATGATGGAGACATATTTTTAAAAAGGAAATTAAAGCTCACCTAAAGTGTTTCAACCATTAAGCGTTGTATCACTCCAGCAGAGAATTTGGTCATAGAGACTTCTGTACATAGAAAATTAAACAAACCCCCAAATGAGGTACTTATAAACTTCAGGGAAAACAAAAAGTTGAACCAGAAAGAAAATCTAAACTATGTACAATACTTACTGAATTGTGGGTAATATTTATGTAATAATGATGTAAAAGTAAATATAAGTATAGCCCAGATTTATGATATATCTGATACATGATATAAAGGTATCATAAATATATCATATATATCACATGATATATATGATATATTTATGATATATCTGATTTATGATATAAAGGATGATCAAAGAGAACTGCATGGGTCTGTAAAAACAGGGTAGAATGCAGTGAGTGTGGAAAAAGAGCTAAATCTTCCTCTTACCTAGTAGTAAACTGAGAATAATTCCTGAAATTAAAAATTGAAGAAGCAGTAAAGAAGCATATAATTTAGAAACATAAAATTAAATAAATTAAATTATTAGAAGAAACCATTTAAAAAGTTGAGCACAGTCACCTTTGCAAGCCAGGTATAGGAGGGGAAGAAAGATAGAGAAATGCTATTTTTTGCTAATAATTCTTTTTGTCATAGTGGAACTTTTAAACTATGCATATGTATCATTTTGCTAAAAAGTAAAATAAATAATCAAAAGACATGAACTAGAAAAGCAAAAGAAATTTGCAAGATTAATATGCATATGAAAAGATGCAATACATCAATAAATAATCAGGTATTCAAATCTAAACAAGAAAATATTTTTCACCTATTATATTGGTAACAATTTATAAAATTTATAATATCAAGAGTTAGTAAAATGCAGAAAAATGAGCACTCTTACAAAATGCTGGTAGAAGTATATAAATTAGCCTACTTCTTTTGAAGGAAAAATGGCAATTTATATCAAAATTTAAAACATGACTCTGATCCAGCAAATCTGTTTCTAAGGAAATCATGAGAAAACTTTTCAAAAATATGAATAGAGAGACATTTATTAAAGCACTGCTTATAATAGTGAATCTGGGAAACAAGCTAAATATTCATTCCATAGAGCATTTTTTAAACTAAGTTGAACATTTGTAAAACAGAAACTGTGCACAATTAAAATGATATGTAGATTCACATTTATTGTCATGGAAAAATCTTGGCAATATCCTAAATTTTATGAAAAATGCCAGTATCAAGTAATACCTCAATATTTAAATTTATAATTATTTTAGTTTCTAGAAGGCCCCTTCCTGCTCCATTTTATTTTCTTCTAAAAGTTTTCTTTCTAACTATTCTGTTTATTCTATTGGAATAACTTTAGAATTATTTTTTTGTCATGGTCCTAACCTATAATGTATGACTCATCTATCTTTTTACCTATCAACCTATCTATTTACTAATATAGAGTGTGGGATTATGTCTGAGGAGTGAGACAAAGAAGAGATATTTGTTTCTTCTTCAATTATCTTAATTTTTCTTTTTACAATGATAAAAATTATTTTTGGAATCTTCTCCAAAAACAGAATTATTTTCACTTAAATAAAACAAAACACAATGGGTATTTGAAGA
This sequence comes from Taxidea taxus jeffersonii, assembly GCA_003697995.1. Classification (NCBI taxonomy): domain Eukaryota; kingdom Metazoa; phylum Chordata; class Mammalia; order Carnivora; family Mustelidae; genus Taxidea; species Taxidea taxus. The sequence continues at coordinate 4,384 of ML110125.1, read as the reverse complement.
TGGAGGTCTCCTGCCCCCTGATTTCAAACTATATAACAAAGCTATAGTAATCAAAACAGTATGGTATTGGCATAAAGACAGACACAGAGATCAATGGAATGATAAATCTAGATACAAACCCACACAAATATGGATGTAACTTACAATGAAGGAGGCAAGAATATATAATGGGAAAAGACAGTCTCTTTAATAGTGTTGGGAGAACTGGACAGCCACATACAAAAGAATGAAAACTGATCACCATCTTACACCATATACCAAAATGAACTCAGATTGGATTAAAGACTTGAATGTAAGACCTGAAACCATGAAACTCCTGGAACAAAATATAGTGGGTAAGTTCCTTGACATCAGTCTTGGCAATGAATTTTTGGATCTGACTCCAAAAGCAGAGACAACAAAAGCAAAAATAAATTAAGTGGGACTACATTAAACTAAAAGGCTTTAACACAGCAAGGAAATTACCAACAGAATGAAAAGGCAACCTAATGAATGGGGGAAGATATTTGCAAATGATTATATCTTTGAAGGAGTTAATATCCAAAAACATATGAAGAATTCACACAACTCCATAAGAAAAAAAAAATCAGATTAAAAAATGGATAGAAAATCTGAATAGACACTTTTTTTCCCAAGGAAAACATACAGATGGTCAACAGGCACATGAAAAAATGGTCCACATCACTCATCATCAGGGAAATGCAAATCAAACCCAAGAAGATATCCCTTCACACCTGTTAGAATGACTATTATAAAAAAGATAGGAAATGACAAGTGCTGGCAAAGATATGGAGAAAAGGGAACCCTTGTGCACTGTTCGTGGGAATGTAAATTGGTGTAGCCACTATGAAAAACAGTGTGGGATTCTTTAAAGATTAAAAATATTACTACTATATGATCCAGCGATTCCATTTTTAAAAATTTATCTGAAGAAAACAAAAATATGAATTCAAAAAGGTGTATGTAACCCAAGGTTCACTGCAATATTATTTACAATAGCCAAGATAGGGAAACACAGTAAGTGTCCCTTGATGGATGAATGGATAAAGAAGATGAGGTCCATACATACATCGGACTACTACTCAGCCATAATAAAGAATGAAATCTTGCCATTTGTAACAACATGATGGATCTTGAGGGCGTTTTGTTAAGTGAATTAAGTCAAAGGAAGTCAAATACCATATGATTTCATTCATACGTGGAATCTAAGAACAAAAACAAACAAAGAAAACCCCTCATAGATACAGAGAACAGATTGGGGAGGGGAGAAGGGGATGGGTGAAAGGAGTGAAAGGGATCAAGAGGCACGTAGTTCCAGTTATAAAATAAGCCACAGGGATGTAATAAGTTGTAGCATGGTGACCCTAGTCAACAACACTGCAGTGAATATTTCAAAGTCGCTAAGAGAATAATCTTCAAAGTTCTCATCACAAGGAAAACAAAATTTGTTACTTTGTGTGGTGATGAATGGTGGGTAATTAGATTTACTTCAGATAAGTGATCTTTTTGCAGTGTATACGAATACTGAACCATTATACTGTATACCTGAAACTCTCATAATGCCATAAGTCAATTATATCTCAATTTCCATAAAGACATTTAGAGTACAATAGAGAAAATTTAGAAAAATGTTTCTAAAAATATTATCTCTTTAATATAAAAGACACTCGTGATGCACTTGGGTGGCTTTATCAGTTAAGCATCCAACTCTTGATCTCAGCTCAGGTGTTGATCTCAGTGTTGTGAGTTTGAGCCCTGTGGGTTGGGCTCCATGCTGGGTATGGAGACTACTAATAAATAAGTAAACAAACAAACAAACAAATAGCTAACTTTCACTAAAAAAAAAAAGACATTCATACTCTGTGTAACTTGGGAAATATATACTATATCCTGAGCACTTCCTCATGTCTTCGGTATTTGTTTAAAACATAATTTAATGTCTATAAATTACTCCATTACATGCAATTGTTTTAATCATTCCCTTATTCCCAATATTTAGATTATTTTTTAAATTATAAATAATTTTTAGGGATATAAAACTCTTCACAGCTGATAATTCTTTGGAATACATTTTACAAGTGGAATTATTGAGACCAAGGGTATAAAATATTTTAGGCATTGTAATATATCTAGCCAAATGGGTTTTCAAGAAGTTTATACCTATTTATACTCCAAATAGTATGTGTCCATCTGATGACATGTTTGCTAGCATAGGTTATTTTAAAAACCTTTGTTAATTTGATAAGTTAAAATTAATTAATTTTTTAGCCTTTTTTGTTTGCCAGTAGAGATTAATTTGTTTTCATATTTTTATTATCATCTGTATTTCCTCTACTCTTTTCTATATACTGAGTAACTTTGGATTACATCATGGATACCATGAATGTCATACGGTAGAGACTCCAGATTCTCTTGTATTTTCCAGAGAGTTGACTTCTTTAAGCAGACAATTAATGTGGCCTCAAATTCCAACTCTGTTCTTGGGCTGTAACTTGAATCACAGTTCAGTTAGCCCTAACTAGTTGGCTTAGATCTGTTTTGTGTATGCACAGTTCAAAAGTCAACCAGGTATCTGGGTAAAGTTATGCACAGAACTTAGGGTTTCCTTCCCCGGTTCTCTCCTTTCTAATATTCTAACATCCATGGTTGCCTGAGCTCTGTTTTACTGGTTATTCAAGGAAGATCAGTTCCAGCTAATATATCTGCATTTTAGCCAACCTGGATGACACAGACTAGGACCTGCTTTTTAGTTAAAAACCATACATGAAAACAGAGATACACACAAAAGGAAGAAAAATTACCAAGGGCTATTCTCTTTTTCTACATATGAACTTTGTTTTAGTCTGTGTTTGTTTACTCTAAAGCCTTTAGATTGTTACTCCTTAAATTTTTATCTTGGAATTTATAGTTGTTATCTGCAGAAAAGTAGTCTGATATTAGCTTACTTGGACATTACTGGAAGGAAAACCTCAGGACTACATACAGATCATTAATTTTCCTTCCACAAAGGTTTTATTTCCTTCCTTTTTAAAAAAAAAAAATTGCCTTTTAAGATGTGATAATTCCTAAACACACTTCAAGAAAGCTAAATTTCTCAAAATTGTAATCCCTCTCTTTGAACATATTTGGGGAATGTTTCCTAAGGAAGTTGCTTCTGGTAACTAGAGTTGTCTAGTTAGATTCAAGCATACACAGAAAACTGCACCTGAGCTCATACCTAACAAGATAACAATGGCACTGGGGGACTACAGTGCCCAGGAACCAATCAAGTCTGAGGTAGGAAAGGGATTTTCTTCAACTAGCTAATGGAGACCATAAGCAGAGGCTCTGACTACAGAGAATTTGATGCTGGCTTCACACTTTCTTCTTGAAGTTGAATAAGGGTCAATGACAGGGAGGACTAACCTAATCTGACCCATTAGATGGCTTTTCCATTTGCACTACTTCATGCTTAGCAATAATCACTCATCTATGATTCCCCAGCACAAGGAAATAGGATACTTTGTAGCTAACAGGTATTTAAGATTTCCATATTTCTTTTCACCTTAAAAGGATGTTAGAACTTGGGTTTTTTAACTCATCACTTTATTTATTAGAAACCCATAGTCCAAAATGGGAAAGAACCACCTAGGATAACGTAAGAAGGGGGAAGGCTGTAACCAGGATGCAGTTGACTCTCCTTCTTGGAAGCTGACTCAGCTACACATTCAGTGTTTCTGAGATGCTATGTTATATGGCATGTCCTCAGCCTTCCTCAAGGTTAGACTCTAAAGGGTTTTGAGTGGAAGAAAACAGTTTGTTCAGTGATGTGATCACAATCTCCTGAATTCAGCAGTATGACAGTGTGATCATTGCATTTAATGGTTGGCTGTTGTCTAAAATCAGATTGGTAAGTAAGGGCATGTGATCTCTCTTGCCACTCTGCTCTCCTGGCCCCCCCATCTCCCTTACCATTCCCATTTCTGTGTCTCTGTGCTCTTGATCTGTGTGTATTTAGTAGGATTCAGATGCAAAGGGACTAGTCAAGAGGCAAGTCAAACTGCAAAAGGATCTGGCAAGGCTAAAGCCAGTCGGATCTGAAAGACAGACTTCCTTCCCTGTGAAGCATTTTGGTTTTTCATATGCAATCATTTCAATCATTTCCTTGTTTTCTAAAAATACAAGAACATGTTTTTACTCATCAGCCTTCCTCAAGCATGCTACAGGAAATGGAACTGAACAACTCAGTGAAGAAAATTTTCTCCATGTTCAGAAATCCTTCCTGAAGACCTCGCTACCAGCTAGGTAGGATATCAAAGTCCTCAGCATGGAAAAGTCAGAGTAGATGTAGTTTCACATTTTAAGAGTTGGAAAAAAAAATTTAATAAATAAATAAAAACCCCTG
>RCUC01162757.1:0-97304 GCA_003697995.1 Taxidea taxus jeffersonii | reverse complement strand
TGGTGCCCCCTATCAGTCTCCTAGGATTCTTTTGACCAGAGTAGCTTCTTCAGTCCCTCCAGTCAGGTCAGAAGACCATCCCTAAGGATGTTACAGGGTAGACCTTGTCTGGATTGTGGTTGATATATCCAGCTATACATCCCCTCAACCAACTCTCACCAAAATGACTAGGAGGAGGAATACCCAACAGAGGAAAAATTCAGAGACTGCACCCTCCCCATCAGAACTATTGGATATGGACATAAACAGTATGTTGGAAAGGGAATTCAGGGTAACAATTATCCAGGCAGTGGCTAGGTTGGAGAAGACCACCAGTGACAATATAGAATATCCAAGGGTGGAAGTGAGAGCCGATCTTGAAGAAGTTGAAAATGCTATCAATGAGATCCAATCTAATCTAAATACTCTAACAGCTTAGGTAACTGAGGCAGAAGATAGAATCAGAGATCTAGAAGACAAACTGATAGAAAAGAAGGATCAGGAGGAGGCCTGGAACAAGCAGCTTAGAAGCCATGAAAACAGAATTAAGGAAATAAATGATGCCGTGAAACATTCCAACATCAGAATTATTGGGATCACTGAGGGGGTGGAGAAAGAAAGAAGACTAGAAGGTATAGTTGAACAAATTCTGGATGAAAATTTCCCTAATCTGGGGAATGGAACAAGTGTTCATGTCCTAGAGTCAGAAAGAACACCTTCAAGATCAACGAACGAGTCTAGAAAGACATCCAGACACTTAATTGTGACATTCAATAATCATAATTTCAGACAAAAAGTCTTCAAATAACGTCAGACCTGTCCGCAGAAACCTGGCAAGCCAGAAAGGGTTGGCAAGACATATTCAGGGTACTAAATGAGAAGAATATGCAGTCAAGAATACTTTATCCAGCAAGGCTGACATTCAAAATGGATGGAGAGATTAAAGAGCTTCCAAAACTGGCAAGATTTAAAAGCGTATGTGACCACCAAGCTGGCACTACAAGAAATATTAAGAGGAGTTCTACAAAAGAAGAAAGAATCCAAGAGTGACATAGATCAAAAATTTACAGAGATAATCTATATAAACAAGATTTCTAAGAGATTATTTCTATGATTATTTCTAAGAGATAATCTATAGAAACAAGGACTTCACAGGCAACATGATGTCAATAAAAACTTATCTTTCAATAATCACTCTCAATATGAATGGCCTAAATGCTTCCATAAAATGGAACAGGGTTGCAGACTAGATAAAATGACAGGACCCATCCTTATGCTGTCTACTGAAGACACATTTGGAACCTAAAGATACATCCAGACTGAAAGTGGAGGAATGGAGAAGCATCTTTCATGCCAGTGGGCCTCAAAAGAAAGCTGAGATAGTGATTCTCATGTCAGATAAATTAGATTTTAAGCTAAAGACTGTAGTCAGAGATACAGAAGGACACTACATCATTCTTAAAGGGTCTATCCACCAAGAAGATCTAATAATTGTAAATATTTATCCCCCCAATATAGGATCAGCCAACTCATAAGCCAGCTGTTAATCAAGATAAAGAGTCATATTGATATGAATACATTAATTGTATCATAACATGCTACTCTCATAATAGACAGATCATCCAAGCAGAAAATCAATAAAGAAACAAGAACATTGAATGACACATTCGACCAGATGGACCTCATAGCTATATACAGAACATTCCACCCTAAAACAACAGAATATTCATTCTTCTCGAGAACACATGGGACTTTCTCCAAAATAGACCACATACTGGGTCACAAATCACGGCTCAACCAACACCAAAAGATTGGAATTATTCCCTGCATATCTTCAGACCACAATGCTTTGAAACTGAAACTCAATCACAAAAAAAATAAAAGTTTGGAAGTAATTTAAACACTTGGAAGCTCAAGACAGCCCTACTCAAGAATGTTTGGATCAAACAAGAAATTAAAGAAGAACTTAAACAATTCATGAAAACCAATGATAATGAAGACACATCAGTCCAAAACCTATGGGATACAGTAAAGGCAGTCCTAGGGGGAAATACATAGATATCTAAGCTCAAAAAACCTGAAAAATCCCAAACGCACCAACTCTATTTACACCTTAAGGAACTAGATAATCAGCAACAAATTAAGCCAACCCAACACACAAGAAGGGAAATAATCAAGAGTGGAGATCAGTGAGTTAGAAACTAGAGATACAGTAGAACACATCAACAAAACTAGAAGATGGTTTGTTGAAAGAATCAGTAAGATTGATAAACCACTAGCCAAACTAATCCAAAAGAAAAGACAGAGGACCCAAATTAAGAAAATTATGAATGTAAGGGAAGAGATCACGACTAACATCAAGGAAATAGAAACAATCATCAGAAATTATTATCAACAGTTATATGCCAATAAGTTAAGCAACCTAGAAGAAACAGATCCATTCCTGGAAATCTATAAACTTCCAAGACTGAAAAAGGAAGAAATGAAATTGACAACCTGGATAGACCAATGTCTAGTAAAGAGATTGAAGCAGTGATCAAAAACCTCCCAAAAAACAAGAGCCCAGGACCTGATGGATTCCCTGGAGAATTCTACCAAACATTCAAAAAAAACGCCAGAATACCTATTCTCCTGAAGCTGTTTCAAAAAATTGAACAGAAGGAAAACTTCCAGACTCTTTCTATGAAGCCAGCATTACCTTAATCCCCAAATCAGGCAAAGACCCCAAAGGAGAATTTCAGACCAATATCCCTAATGAAAAAGGAGAATTTCAGACCAATATCCCTAATGAATAAGGATGCTAAGATTCTCAACAAGATCCTAGTTAATAGGATCCAACAATACATTAAAAAGATTATCCACCATGACCAGGTGGGATTTAGCCCTGGCAGGCAAGGGTGGTTCAACATTCACAAATCAATCAGTGTGATAGAACAAATCAATGAGAGAAGAGAGAAGAAGAACATGGTCCTCTCAATTGATGCAGAAAAAGCATTTGACAAAATACAACATCCGTTCCTGATTAAAACTCTCCAAAGTATAGGGATAGAAGGAACATTCCTCAACTTCATAAAATCTGTTTATGAAAAACTCACCACAAATATCATTCTCAATGGAGAAAAGCTGATAGCCTTCCCTTTGAGATCAAGAACATGATGATGATACCCACTCTCACCAATGTTGTTCAACACAGTACTAAAAGTCCTAGCAATAGCAATCAGAAAACAAAAAGAATTAAAACGTATTCAAATTGAAAAGAAGAAGTCAAACTCTCTCTCTTTGTAGATGACATGGTACTTTATATGGAAAACCCAAAAGACTCCACCCCCAAACTACTATAACTCATACAGCAATTCAGCAATGTGGCAGGATACAAAAATCAGTGCACAGAAATCAGTTGCTTTCTTATACAGTTACAATGGCAATATAGAAAAGGAAATTAGAGAATCAATTCCATTCACTATAGCACCAAAAACCATAAGATACCTGGGAATAAACTTAACCAAAGAGGTAAAGGATCTGTACTGAAGAAACCACTGAACACTCATGAAAGAAACTGAAGAAGACACAAAAAGATGGAAGACCATTCCATGCTCATGGATCAGAAGACTAAACATTGCATAAATGTCTATACTGCCTAAAGAAATCTACACTTTCAATTCCATCCCAATCAAAATTCCACTGGCATTTTTCAAAGAGCTGGGACAAACAATCCTAAAATTTGTATAGGACCAGAAAAGACCCCAAATTGCTAAGAAAATGTTAAAAAAGAAAAGCAAAGCTGAGGGCATCACGTTGCCTGATTTCAAGCTTTACTACAAAGCTGTGATCACCAAGACAGCATAGTACTGGCATAAAAACAGACACAGACCAGTGGAACACAGTAGAGAGTCCAGATATGGACATGAAACTCGATGGTCAAATAATCTTCGACAAAGCAAGAAAAAATATACGGTGGGGGAAAAATACAAAAACAAAACAAAACAAACAAACAAACAAAAACCCAGTCTCTTCAATAAATGGTGCTGGGAAAATTGGACAACTACATATAGAAGAATGAAACATGACCATTCTCTTATACCATATGCAAAGATAAACTCAAAATGGATAAAAGACCTCAAGGTGAGGCAAGAATTTATCAAAATCCCAGAGGAGAAAATAAGCATATTGACATCAGTCACAGCAACTTCTTTGAAGACATGTCTTCAAAGGCAAAGGAATCAAAAGCAAAAATGAACTTTTGGGACTTCATCAAGAACAAAAGTTTTTGCATAACAAAGGAAACAGTCAACAAAACAAAAAGGCAACCCACGGAATGGGAGAAGATATTCTCAAATGGCATTACAGACAAAGGGCTGATATTCAAGGTCTATAAAGGACTCCTCAAACACAACACACACAAAACAGATAATCACGTCAAAAAATGGGCAGAAGACATGAACAGATACTTCTCCAAAGAAGACATCCAAAAGGCTAACAGACACATGAAGAAATGTTCAGCAACATTAGCCATCAGAGAGATTCAAATCAAAATCACATTGAGATACCACCTTACACCAGTTAGAATGGCCAAAATCAACAAGACAGCAAACAAGTGTTGGAGAGAATGTGGAGAAACGGGAACCCTCTTGCACTGTTGGTGGGAATGCAAGTTGGTGCAGCCACTTTGGAAAATAGTGTGGGAATTCCTTAAGCAATTAAAAATAGAACCACCCTATGACCCTGTAATGACACTACTTGGCATTGACCCCAAAGATACAGATGTAGTGAAAAGAAGGGCCATCTGTACCCCAATGTTCATTGCAGCAATGGCTGCAATTGCCAAAATGTGAAAAGAGCCAAGATGCCCTTCAACAGATGAATGGATAAAGAAGATATGGTCCATGTATACAATGGAGTATTATGCCTCCATCAGAAAGGATGAATACCCAACTTTTCTATCAACATGGACGGGACTGGAGGAGATTATGCTGAGTGAAATAAGTCAAACAGAGAGTCAGTTATCATGTGGTTTCACTTACTTGTGGAGCATAAGGAATAACATGGAGGACACTAGGAGGTGGAAAGGAAAAGTGAATTGGGGGAAATAGGAGTGGGAGATGAAGCATGAAAGACTGTGGACTCTGAGAAACAAACAGGGTTTTGGAAGGGAGGGAATGGAAGGATGGGTGAGCCTGCTGATGGTTATTAAGGAGGGCAGGTATTGCATGGAGCACTGGGTGTGGTGCATACACAATGAATCTTGGAACACTGAAAAAAATAAAATTAAATAAAAAATAAAACCAAAAAATATATAAGAAATATAACAAGAGTATATTTTTGTGAACCAGAGGAGAATAGAGTGTTATAAAAGTTCATGGAAGCAACATTACCTTGGATTTCAGAAAAGACCAATTGGATGAAGACTGAAGATATTAACCATGATGATGCTGCACGTGCGAGGGCCCTGTTTTTATGCAGAAGGACAGTGAGTAGCAGTCTCACATTAAGCACAGGGAGATTTTTTTTAAGTGGACATAAGTAAGCTGTTTGATATTGCTCTCAACCTTAAATGTCTTAACTTTTTGCCAGTATATACTTAGAAAGGTCTTGTAGGAGGCAGATGTGAGAGTCAATATCAACAAGGTGATAAAGTGTGGTGCATCCTCTTACCTGCACAATGTAAAATGAATTCCACACAAATCTTCTTTAAGTATTTTTATATTCTTTTACTATTTTGTTATTTATAAAATATGATCTCAAAGGACTAAGACTTTCACATATATAAGTTGAGATATAAACCATTATACTTAACAAATTTTGTGGATTGGGGCACCTGGGTGGCTCAGTGGGTTAAAGCCTCTGCCTTCAGCTCGGGTCATGATCCCAGGGTCCTGGGATCGAGCCCCACATCGGGCTCTCTGCTCCGTGGGGAGCCTGCTTCCTCCTCTCTCTCTCTTCTTGCCTCTCTGCCAACTTGTGATCTCTGTCAAGTAAATAAAAAATAAAAAATCTTTAAAAAAAAAAACAAAAACAAATTTTGTGCATGAATAAATACTCATTTGAATATCTTCCATTGGGGGTTGTTTGGAATACATAACTCAGAATATGACATGATTTCCAAGTTTTAATTTGTTTGTCAGAGCACTCAACCATACAGAAGAGTGGCTAATGATTTCTTGCTTAAATGTACAATAAAATTACTAGGGATGTGAAACTCAACAACAACACATAAAAATATTTCCTGACAGCAAAATAAATGACTAACATAGTTGAAAATGAATACATACTTATTCAATTTGCTCTAGATTTAGCTGTGTTGCATTCAGCAGGAAGTTGTCACAGAGCAGTGAAACTGTAGTATACACAGATGGCCCTGCTTCTTGTAGGAACAGACATCTGTATCCAACCATGGCAGCAGATCAGCAATTTCTTCTAATTACTTTCTTGAAAATTTCTGAGTTGCTTATTTGCCATCTAGAAAAGAAATATATATTCATATTTATCTTAAACTATTGGCATTGAATTAATTGGATCACTTTGAAGTATAATTCTTATTCTGTTGATATAATAATAAAATCACTAATATTATTAATTCACCTTATTCTCATATTAATCCTGCAAGGTAGTTAGGAAAAGTTTTATTGTAAATATTGATATTTTAGGAAACTAATTCAGGAAGATTAAATCATTTAGCCAACATTATTCAACTTATAAACTGCAAGCCAAGAATTAAAGCCTAATCATTTGATTACAAAATTATGGTATTTTACTATAGATATCATTATTTGTGGAATATCATGTGCTGAAATATGACTAAAATAAGTTTCATATTGGTTAAAATAAATCAACTAAAATATTTTGGTTTAATGAAGAAAATGGTCAAATATTTTGGCCTCACCAATACCATGATGATTTATAATTTTTCTTTCCTTTTTTAATGTTATAGAATTGAAGGTGTAAAAAAAGAAATTGAAGCAATAAAGAGATAGAAGAGACAGAGAAATCACAGATAATCTTCACTTTGTCCATAATATAAACTTCCATTAGCTAGTTAACATTACCTTGAAAATGTGATTATGACCTATTTGACTAAACAGAAGATTTGAGCTACAGAGTAAAAATAATAAGAAGTAATTTGGCATTGTATAATCTTAGAGATTTAAGAATATGTAATGGGAAGGCAATTTGAGTATTAATTTTTCTCTTTAAGATTTTTTTTTAATTTTAGAGATAGAGAACATGGGGTGGGATGGGACAGAGGGAGAGAGAGAATCTCAAGCAGACTCACCACTGAATATAGAGCTCTATGTGCAGGTCTTGATCTTAACACCCTGAGATCATGACCTGTGCCAAAGTCAACAGTGAGAATTTTAACAAACTGAACCACCCAGACACCTAAAACAACCTGATTCTAATTGTTACTTAGGTTGAGTTGACAAAGGAAATTATGTTTCACCTTTATGCCCAAGCTTTTATTTCTTTAAAATATTCAATTTATGACTTAAAGATAAGATATATTTGCTTTAAAGGTCTACATGATTTTGCATATTGTAACGTTTACAACTACCATATATTTTCCTTATTCCATTATTTTGAAGTTCTCAGACCTTTCTTTTAAGCTCAGTTCATATTTTGAGAAAACTTTTCCAATTTATAACCCAAACCGCCAGTGCAATACTTTCTCCTTCTTGATGTACTTTTTGTGTGTTTTATACCTAACTCCTATAGTGGATATTGTGGTTGAATGTTTACTATTAGTAGTAGTATTATCGTATACTTTCTACTCCCATTGTGTATCACCAACGCAATTGTAAGTTCCAGGTAATTTTGGCTCCCTATCCTTCTTGCCTTTGCCACTTCCACAGTGAGTTGAACTGTATCACTTTGGACAGAGAAGAGTGAGGAAAAAATAAATGTTTTACTTTATCATTGAATCATTATCTCAATCAAACCTAAATCTCATTTTACTTTATATTCTCTTTTGCCTTAGTGCTTTTCAGTTATATTCAGGCCAAAGCATCATAAAAGGTAAACACTGACAATATTCCAGGAACAATTCTTAAAACTTACAAGTTAATTCATTGATTCACTACATCTCTATGAAGTGAGGAACTGTCATCCCCATTACTACAATGAGGAACTAAGGCATAGACACATTATACCCATGCTCAAAGACATATGACTGTTAAGTGGCAGAGTAATGATTCCAATTGAGGCAGTTCGGTGAAATATTCAAATGTCTTGAATAATATGACATATTGCTTCCCTTAGCTCACATTTCACTGTGTATTTGTGTCTATGGCCCACTTCAGTTCTAACAGTGCAGGAGATTTTTTTATTGGTCTTTATTGGTCTGTACATTTCTACCATTCAGCATCATGCTTGGAAACATAATCAAGCAAAATTATTGTTCCTTTGCAAGTGAAAAATTACAAAGTAATGATTACTAGTAGAATGCTTCACTAAAAAAGAAAACTATTACCTGGAGAAAATAAAGATCTTTTGTTTGTATCTGTCTGCTCCCTTCCCATCACATCTGGCCCAAACATTCTCTAGCAGTTCCCATCATAGTTGGAAAGATCTTAGTTTACAGAAAATAATGTTTGAATAGCCTGTTGGTCTACTACGGACCTTAGCCAGAACACTTGATAATGTATTCTTCAATTTAAAAAGCATTAGTATGTGATAACTATGTGTACTGAATGTCATGTTATGGGGGTCTAAATAAAGTTCCTTTCAGTATCTTCTTTTTCTATTATATAGGAGGTTATTTGGGAAACCTTGTTAAAGATTGGTCTGAAGCAATATAATGGTCCTATATTGTAACAACTCAATGTCTCACAAAAATCAGTTATAGCTATGGGGTTTTGAATTATTCCTCTATAAGTAGTATCAGAAACAATAGTTTTAATGGTTGGTGGTTCAATGGGTTTGATTTTTAGGCTTACAAAGAATATGGAAGAGAAGGGAGTATAAACATTTGCGAGAAAAGAGAAACTATTTGAATATTCAAATACATATTATGCTATAAATACAATTAATTCTAGTTCTAAAATATAGTTGCTGGTTTTGTTGATGATTCATCTTTTTGCTTAAGGCTTAAAACTACTTTTCCTGACTGTGAGAGCTCTATGAATTGAAGACTTAAACTGTTATTAGCATAAATGTTTTCTTTCCCCATTGAACTCTTATCACAGGAAATATAATTCTTTTTACCTGAGGCATTACTTGGTAATTAAAGAAAAGTGGTTTCCTAATGCTAATCTCTGTAATAAAAAGGAAATGTATGAACACATTAAATTGAAAATTGTAGTGATAATAAAAGGTGCATTTCACATGCCTCACCTAGAATAATGGCTTTCTGGTTTTCTAAAATAGAATACTAAAAAGAAGTTATGGTTTTTTCATTTTATTTTCTCATACAATATTTATTCCATGAAAAGACTAAATATGCAAATTGCTTGCTTTATTTTTTTTAATTTTATAAGCTTCTTTTTTCTTTAGAACTTTGTAGATTTCCACATACATATTTCGTATGTATTTTATTAGATTTATGGCTAAGTACTTCATTTTAGAAAATTTCTTCTTCTTTTTTTTTCTTTTTTTCTCTTTCTCACCCTCCTCCTCCTCCCCCTCCCGCTCCCCCTACCCCTCTTCCTTCTCTTACTTCTCTTTCTTCTTCTTTCTTCTCCTCCTTCTCCTCCTCCTTCTTCTTCTTTCTTCTCCTTCTTCCTTTTTTTTTTCTTTTACTTGTAGCAAGACATTAACAAATCCCACTCATTGGACCAGAGACCCTTGTGGTGTTGGTGAAAGACTTGCCCCTCATGTAGTACATTAGCTACACTTGTGAGTTCATTAGCCAGCCAGCAGCCTGAACTGTAAGCTTTAATAATGTGCTATATTTTATTTTTTGTGGCAATATGAGTGGTGTTGTATTTCTAACTTCAATGTCAACCTATTTAGTGATAACACATAAGGAAGCAATTAATTTTTAAATATACACTTTGTATCCTGCAATATTGCTATCATTGCTTATTTGTTCCACAGTATTTCTGTTATTTGAGATTTTCTACACAGAAAGTTGTCATCTCTGAACAAAGACAGTTTCATTTCTTCCTTCCAAATTTGTGTAAGTTTTATTTCTTTTCTTGTCTAATAGCACTACCTAGAACATCCAGTAGGATTTAAGAAGAAAAAAAGATTTATGTATTTCTTTTAGAGAGGAGGGGAAGGGCAGCAAGAGAGGGAGAGAGTCTTAAGCAGATTCTCACTGAGTGCAGAGGCCTACTTATATGGGGGCTCAGTCTCACGACCCTGAGATCATAACCTGAGCTGAAACCAAGAGTCAGACACTTTATCCACCATGACAATAAAAATCCAATAATATTTTTTAAAAATCCAGTTAAGATTTTTAAGCAGTGAGTGAACATCTTTGTGTTGTTCCTGACATTCATTAGAAAGCTTCCAGTTTGTCTGAACGCTAGGAAACAAAAATGAGGGTTATTGAAGGGAGTGTGGTGGGGAGATGGTGTAACAAGGTGTTGGGTATTAAGGAGGTTGTGTTGTGATGCACACTGGGTGTTATATGTAACTAATGAATCATTGCACACTACATCAAAGACTAATGATGTACTATATGTTGGCTAATTGAACATAATAAATAAATATATATAAAAGAAAGCTTCCAGTTTCTCAAATCAAATATGATGTTAGCTATAGAGGGTTTTGTTTCTGTTTTTTTTTTTTATGTTATTAGCAAATTGAGAAAATGTCAAACTCCATTGCCTAAGTTCTCTATTGTTATTTTGATGATAGTTTTATTATAAGTGCTGGTTGGATTTTGGCAAATGCTTTTTCTGCATGTATTGATATGATCATATGATTTTTTTCATAACAGCAATAAAAACAAAACAGCATTAATACTATCAGCAATTACAACAATATTTATTAAACAGTTAACATGTTTTGAAACTCATTTAGTTCATCCTACATGGCCCACTTTATATAATTATATTATTAAACCAATGTTTAAGATATTACCATCTATTTTTTAGAGATGGTCAAATTCAAGTTCATAGATGTTAAGTATCTTGCTCAAGAATCACAAAGCAGGTAAGTGGTGCAATTGTTTATGAATTCAGATATCCTTGTTTTAGAAGAAACTTCTAGTCACTATACCATTCAAATTTGTATATTTCTAAACACCTCATTCAGAAGTATTTTTTAAATGTTTTATTTACTGTGTATTTATTGATATAGTAGGAATCAGGAGGCAATAGCATTATTTATCATTTTTTTAAAAGTTCATGGAATCTTCAATAGCTAGTCATTAATCTAAAGTGAATGAAAAGGAATAGGTCCTTCGTGAGCTGAAACTACCTTATCTGATGGCACATGTAAAAGTCACACCGCCACCACCACCGTTATCACCATCAAAACCTCCACCAGCACCAATACCACTCTGCAAGCCTAAAACCTCCTTGAAAATTAAGCTCATGAATAATTTATTATCAAGAGACTCTAACAAGCAAGAGAGATTGTGAGTGTCTAAATTGATGGTTCATAGTATGATATACCAATTAACCAAAATTGTGTACATCTTTTTTAGGAAACAAACAGAAAACATTGCCTCAGGTAGTAAATTCTGAAAGGTATTTTGAAATTTATCATTCTTGATTTGGAGCATTAGGAAAATCAAGACTATGGAGGAAATGTCCAAATTCCTTATTATTTTTTTAAAATATTTTATTTATTTATTCATCAGACAGAGATCACAAGTAGGCAGAGAGGCAGGCAGAGAGAGAGGAGGAAGCAGGCTCCCCGCTCAGCAGAGAGCCCGATGTGGGGCTCCATCCCAGGACCCTGAGATCATGACCCGAGCCAAAGGCAGAGGCTTTAACCCACTGAGCCACCCAGGTGCCCCCCAAATTCCTTATTATTATAGGTTAACAAAATTAGAAACTAATTTTGGAAAGATAATTTCATTAAAACAATTCTATATAGTTGTAAGTATATATATATATATATGTATATATATATATATGTATATATATATAGGGTAAGTCTATATGGGTTACAATAAAATATTGTCTCAGCATTAACATGAGCATTGTGAACAAATGTTCTTTTCTTTTTATTTCTTTCTTTTTTTCTTTTTTTGAGAGAGAGAGAGAAAGAGTACACAAAGGAGGGAGAAGGGCAGAGTGAGAGGGACAGAGAGAATCTTAAGCAGGCTCCACATCTAGCACAGAACCAACTTGGGTTTCAATCCCATGACCTTAGATCATGACCTGAGCTGAAATCGGGAGTCAGAAGTTTAACCAACTGAGCAATCCCAGCACTCTTAATGTTATTTTCATAATTAAAATTATTTATTAATTTTATAATTTAACTCGTGCTTCCCTTATATAGTAAATCAATGTAAATAGATAAATGACATGATCGTGTGGTTTGTAATTGGATTGTAGCTCCATTCCCATCCTCTAATGTTATTTGTAGTATTTCCTCTTTCTTGCTAGATGGTTTTAGGTTGCTGGTCCTGGAGTAAACTGTTGCTTAGGTCACAGATGGCCATGTGTGACATAGCTCTGCAGAAAACCTTTTACCACACCTTACAGAGGTGTAGAGCTTTAGGGATACTAGTGGAGTGTAATGGCATGTGCTGAATTTGTGCTGTCATGGAGAATACTGGCAAAAAAGGAAATGGTGTAGCTAGGAGATAAGCAGGTAGAGTTGTAATTATATAAGAGCACTTGTTCCACAGACACCAGAATGACAGTTCAGTGAGATTTTGTAGCACACAGTTTGGGGTATAAAGGCCTGATAATTAGTCATTGATATGGATAACAGTGATATCTAGGTCACTTTGGGTAGTTTTCTACAATCAACTAAATAATTCATTATGATAATTTGGAAATTATTTTAAGCAAAGCCTGAGAATATAGCAGATAACAGATATTTATTAAACATCAAGGATCCCATTTTCCCATGTTTTACTGAAAAATAATAGTTACAGTAACATCAATAACAACTATAAAATTACAAAGTAGGTTTTTTGCTAGAAGTTTAGAGACCCATGTGAATTGTTCTGACTTAGGAGTCACAAATCTGAACATCCTTACAATTTAATTGGAAATATAAAATAACTATACACCGGAGCACCTGAGTGGCTCTGTGGGTTGGGTCTCTGCCTTCGGCTCAGGTCGTGGTCTCAGGGTCCTGGGATCGAGTCTCACATGGGGCTTTCTGCTTGGCAGGGAGCCTGCTTCCTCCTCTCTCTCTCTCTCTCTCTGCCTGCCTTTCTGCCTACTTGTGATCTCTCTCTGTTAAATAGATAAATAGAATCTTTAATAAATAAATAAATAAATAATAACAACTATACACCACAAATGTCTTTATTGTAAACTATCTGTATTGATGCAGAGTTCTTCAGGTTCCTGAACTGTAAACAGATTATCTGCAGAGCCAGTGACTAGGTCCAAACTTCATTTTAAAAAAAGATAAATAAATAAATCTCATCACTTATTTTGGAAAAATTCCTCTGTCAAAGTATTTATATGAAGTCATGTTGTAAAGATAATGCCTCATTTCAAAGAATGTTGGAGCCCATGGGATTTCACAGGACATATTCAAGGAATGTGTACTTTTCATCATCCCACACTATAATGGGCAACATAATTTCCCTTTGAGAAGATTTAAGGAAAACATATTTTGACATTATGATTATGGACATCTGTCTTTGTTTACATTCATCTCAGCTTAATGCAGAAAATGTCAAAGAAAGAATGTAGAGTGAAAATTGTGTATCTTTCAGTTTTACTTTCATTGCTTAGCACAAAGGGATAAAAACAGCATTGTGCTTCTTGTGTGGTAAGAGTTTTGCTAATGGATGTATAAAGCAAACATAGCTGAAAGGAAATGTTTTATTGCTCCATTCTGGACCATGTGGATTTTTGTTGCTCTTGTTTTTATTTTGTTGTTTTTATTATTATTATTGTTTAAAGAATACTTAATTTGAAATTTCTGGAACTTCACAAAAATTTGGATTTGTACCAACACAAAACTTTGTCTTAAAACATCCTATAATTTTGCTTATTCTCTTGCCAAGCAAAAGAAGTTACACATGTTTGGATATCCCTAGAAAAGCCAGAGAACTGAAAATAAGAAGGAAAGTTATTTTGTTCAAACTATTTTAATATTTTGTCACTTTACAATAATAAGAAAATAAATTTAAAATATATGTATTTTTCAATTATTAAACATAAATATCCATTCTCTAATCTTGTTCAAATTAAAAATTAATACTCTTCTAACTGAGACTACTTATAATACTAGGGTATATCCTTTTATTATTATCATAGATGGATCCCAGCATTTACACTTTGTTTTAATCAGATATAATGGTCCAATAATTGTTTTCTTATGTATATGCTTCAAAAATCAGATTGTCTTTTTAATTGATTCTTTTTTCTTAGACAACCCAAAATCTAAAATACACAGCATGACAGAGTTTACAGTATTTATATTTTAATCTAGAAGATGCAACCAAATTGTGTTTTCAAATGTGTACTCTTATTGATTTGCAAATCATTCTTTTTCATAGATTTCAATGGCATAACTTTATAGATTGAAATATTGGTAAATATAGAGGAGGTAATTTTTGAACTGCTGTACTGAAATTTGATCAAGCCTTCAAGCTGGCCATGTTAGTATTTCATGCAATAAGAGATCTTACTATGAATAAACAATTTGTCTATTTTAGAAATAATTGATTGATGTTCTCTTGTGCAAAATAGGACATAGGTTCTCTTACACCAAACCCGCTCATGCATTTTTTCACTCTATTTAGCCTACCAGTATTGTTTACCACAATGCTTGTTGTTTATATTACTGTTTCTATCTATAAACACATGGTTAACAGCTGAAAAATGTTGATTAGTGCTAAGAGCTGACAGCAGCATCAGCCTCACCTGGCAGCTTTTCAGTTGGGGTATATCCCTAAAATTTGAATCAAAGTCTACATTTTAACAAGATTTTCCTGGAGCATTTTTAAAGATTCCGACTTAGCAAATCTTGGCTGAGACTTGAAATACTGGATATCTAAAAACATCTCAAATGATGCCAGAGCCACTGACCCTCCAACCAACCTTTGTGGCAAGAATGTCAGGAACCATGGGTATATTTTTCATTTGTTGTACAACAAAAGAAAGAACATTTGTGTTTCCCACAGTTAACATTATCTCTCTTTTATTTCTTTTTAAAAATAAATAGGTATCATTTATTCAGCCTTTTACTTTCCGGCAGAACTCAACATTTCCTATATAGCCAAACATACCAAATGATAGATTTTTTCCCCCATTACTTTAGGAAAAGGACCGTTGGAGTTCCACATGTATCCTCCTGCTCTGATGGAGAATGACTGATCTCTACTTTAGATGCTGTAGTCCTGGGTCGCCCTTTATTAATCTGATGGGCTGAACTACAGATTTGTGGGACCCAGTGTGAAATAAATGTATAGGGCCCTCTTTGTTTTAATACATTTTTGAGCAGTTTTAAACTCACAGCAAAACTGATCAGAAATGGAGGGATTTCTTAGACAACCTCTGCTCCAGTTATACAGTGCTTCCTCCATAACAGTACATTCCCCAACAGAATAGTGCATTTGTTACAATCAATGAACCTATATGGACACAATATTATCACTTAGAGTCCATAATTTACACTACATATCATTCTTGCTGTTGTATATTCTCTGGGTTTTGACTAATGTATAATGACCTGTATCTGTCATTATCATAGCATAAAGAATTATTTCAATGCCCTCAAAATCCTCCATGCTCCATGATTTTATCCCTCTTCCCATACTCCAATCCCTAGAAAGCAAGGATCTTTTTATTGTCTCTATAATTTTGCCTTTTCCAGAATGTCATTTAGTTGGAATCTTGTAAAATCTCAAAAATAAAATTATTCTGGTTCTAATAGAGCAATATCTTTCTTGCATTATAATCATTAAGATTATATGAACATTATTTTTCTATGTTTATTATAATGCTCAAATATCATTAAGTGTTTTTAATGGAATAATCTGAAATGATCATTTCAACCACTTTATCATATTAAATATATAGGATTTGTAGGGAAATATTAAAAATTCCTGCCCAATCAAGACAGACAGTGACCTTAAACAAACTGTAGACAGATCCAGCTATAGGTACATACATCTATAGGTCCAACATTTAAGAAATGAGACAGCTTATTGAATCAGGAGTAATTTAAATGAGAATGTTTTCAATAGTGGTCTTGGAATACTGAAATATATGCATTAGTAAAGCGTCAAGGAGACTTAAATAAAAAGCTCAGATGTGCTTTATGTTTTTTATGGAAACCCATATATTATAAGTTTACTCTGGTGTAGTCTATATTTCTCCTGGACCCCATACCCTAACTATGAGAATAATTTATGCACCTGTGGCACTCAAAGTTAATTTGCTAATAAATGATGTAATTGTTAATATGTTCCTATAGTAACAATAAAACAATCACATTCAACTAAATGTACAAAATGAATGTTACATTTCTTTTTTGATTTTTGTCCTTTTGAGAAAAATTTAAACCTATATTACATAACCCAAATCACATTATTTTGCTCATTTTCATTCTTTAAGCCAGTTTTACTATAAAGTAAATGGCAAATTTCTAAAGGGCTGAAATTGTATGTTCAATTCTACCATGACCAAATGAATTAGACAAAAAATGCCATGACAATCTATTGAACATGATAATATATTACTATCTTTTAGCTCTACATTATTTCACTGTATATGTTTCTTTTTTTTTTTTAAGATTTTATTTATTTATTTGTTAGAGAGAGAGAGAGCACAGGCAGACAGAGTGGCAGGCAGAGTGGCAGGCAGAGGCAGAGTGAGGAGCAGGCTCCCTGCCGAGCAAGGAGCCCGATGTGGGACTCGATCCCAGAACGCTGGGATCATGACCTGAGCCGAAGGCAGCTGCTTAATCAACTGAGCCACCCAGGCGTCCCTCACTGTGTATGTTTCTATCTGTTTCACAGTTAAAGCAGATGTTAATGATATACTGGTACATCCTTAAAAGTCCTTAAGTTCAGTACAAAGCTTAAGAGTAATTACCTATCACCATTACTTCTATTTTCGGCTTTATCTGTGGCAAATTCCTGAGACTGGCTCCACTTTCCTTAAAAATATGAACTGAAACACCTTCACAGGTACAGTGAATACAAGTGGCATCTTCACCATGGCAGTCTTGGTAAAATCTTTTACATGGCAGATAACTTCCCCACAAGTGTTCCAACAGGAGCAGGGGGAAGTAAGATTTTCAGACATAGCATCATAAATTACACAGCATCACTTCTGATGCATTCTCTTGGTGACTGGTCTGATAATGATGTAGAGGAAGAGGACATAGACCCCACCTTTTTAATATGAGAAACATCTAAAATTTCTGGATCACCCTAAAACCCGTTTTCTAGGCACATATGCAGCACCTCACAGATCTGAATTCCAGTTCTTCATGGCCCCTTTTCCAAACTTCAATGTTCTAATAATCCCATTCTCCTCTCTTTGGTTCCCCCAATCCCAAGGGGCAGGTTAATCATATCTATTTACTTTTATAGTTACCTAACTCAAAATTTAATATCAAGTTAAGAACTGTTAACACTAAATGTCCTAAGTTAAAATAACTGTTGTGGTATTGCCTTCTCATTTAACACAAACTACACATAAAAAGTAAATATTTTGGGGCACCTGAGTGGCTCAGTGGGTTAAGCTTCTGCCATAGGCTCAAGTCATGGTCTCAATGTCCTGGGATTGAGCCCCACATATGGCTCTCCGTCAGCAGAGAGCCTGCTTCCCCTCTCTCTCTGCCGGCCAACTTGTGATCTCTCTCTTTCTCTCTCTCTCTCTGGCAAATAAATAAATAAAATCTTTTAAAAAAGGAAAAGTAAATATTTGGAGACAAATGGAAACCAACTAAGCCAATAATGTAAAAATAAATAATGAAATATTTCAAACTGCTTCTGAGAATTTAATCATATCTGGATGTATTGATATTTTAAAGAAAAATTATTTTATATGAATTGCATAATTTTATCAAAGACTAACTACTGAGTTGTTTTTACTATGTTTCAAGTTCCTTTAGGATATCTTAGTCTTAAAAGTAATCCTATATTAAAGTTCAATGCAGAATACTACTTTAGCTAAAATATGGAGTTATATAGGAATTAATTAACTATGTAAATAGTTAATTGTAGGAATTTTTATAAGAATTTATGTGAGTGAAAATTTTCACTGTGATTATATCAAATTTTGATCATATTGTTGGATGAAGAATGTTTACTATATATTATACGTATACATACATATGTGCATGATTTGTATATACACATATTGTGACAATTATTTCAATATGCACATTAATACATGCATAGGTACATTATTCTCTTTATAGGATTTATCTTTAAATATGGTATTGATTGATTTTCCTCAAATTGTGTTTAAGTATATAATTATAGTTGTTTACTTGTTTGCTGAAATTAAGTTTTTCCATTCCTTAAAACATACCAATCCATAATAGTTCCCAAACTCGTAACTATCAGTAAAATTCTTTAAGCTTTGACATTTTCATGGTTTGGGTTTTTTTTTTTTTTTAACCCTTTTTTCCTCCCGAGTTTAAAATTCTTGGTAAACATTTGACCTTGAGTACATAGACCTCTAATCTTAACCTCATCTTCCAGAATTCTAAATTTCCTCATTATTAGCACCAAAAAAAATCACACTTTCCCCATCTAAAATTAAAAAAATGTATGGTGGATTTCTTTGCTTTTCTCTATCCCAGTGAGATAATGGATCGAAATATGATGAGACAGGGAAAAAAAATGTTAGCATAGTCTCACAATTAAGATAACATTCAAAAAGAAGAGCTAAAATACTTGGGCTGGAATCCTGTATTTTCACCTCCATAATAGTGTGCAAGTTATTTAAGCTCTTTGTCCTTCAGTTTGCTCAACTTTAAAGGGTAACTAATTCATATAGCCATTAAGAAGATTAAATATGTTCAAAGATTAACTATGTTAAAATATTTAAAGCACTTAGAAATGTTTGGCACATAGTAAGGGCTATAAAAGTGTTAGCTATTACTGCATCACCTACAAAGAAAGATTTACATCTGAGGAGTAGTATTCCTTACTTAAATTGTTTATGATGTAATCACTAAAGTTATATAAGACCATAATGCATCTTCACAAAAGCAATGCTAAGTCAGTTTTAAGTATAAAGAAGGTCCATAAAGAAATTTCATTTTGTCTAAAGGATGAACACCATTCAATTCAATTAAAAAATATCTTTGTATTCAGCCAAATATAAACAAATATTAAATATATTAAAAATAAATATGCCAGTTTTCATGATGTGAGTTATGTAATGTACAGAATTACTAAATCACTATGTTGTACATCTGAAACTAATATAACATTGTAAGTCAGCTACAGTTCAATGTTAATTATTTAATAAAATATAAAATAGATTAATTTATATTTATCTATGTTTACCTTTAAATATATACCATTATAATAATTTATTGATATTAGCCAATGCAGGAAAGGACTAACACTGGTAGGTGATAAAAAAGATTTAATATTTATTCTTTGGGTGTTGAGTTTGCTAAGCTCTTTGTAGATTTTAGATACTAGCCCTTTATCTGATATGTCATTTGCAAATATCTTTTCCCACTCTGTCAGTTGTCTTTTGGTTTTGTTGACTGTTTCCTTTGCTGTGCAAAAGCTTTTGATCTTGATGAAGGGATAAAGAAGATGTGGTATATAAATACGATGGAATACTATGCAGCCATCAAAAGAAATGAAATCTTACCATTTGTGACGACATGGATGGAACTATAGCATATTATGCTTAGCGAAATAAGTCAACTGGAGAAAGACAACTACCACATGATCTCCCTGATATGAGGAAGTGGAGATGCAACGGGGGTGGGAGTTAAGGTGGTAGGAAAAGTAAAAATGAAAGAAGATAGGATCGGGAGGGAGAAAAACCAAAAGAGACTCTATGTCATAAAACAAACTGAGGGGGGTGGGGGGAAGAGGGGTTGGGTGAGGGTGGTGGGGTTACATCGTATGTTTAAATAAAGCTTAAATAAAGTAAAAAAAAAAAAAAACAAGAGGAGGGAGTAGGCCAAAAAAAAAAAAAGATTTAATATTTAAATCACATTAAATGGTTATTTTAAAGTTATACAAATATTTAATATTGTAAGTTAATAATAACCACTTAATTATAAATTGGAAATAATAAAATCTGTGAAAAGATTTTAAAAATGAAATTAATCACAGTCAAATGTTGCATACAATAATGTTTTAAAAAGTGTCTGCTGTTACACTAAAAAAGATTGAGATACATTTCTATAAATGAGAAAATATCTACCTAGAGATTGGTCATTAGGTAAAACCAGCTATCAAAATAGCCAGCAGCTTCCTAGGAAGAAAAGCAAGAAAGACTACTTTCTAATTAAAGTGAAAATGCAAATTCCATTATAGGAAATCTCTGTGGCAATATGTTGTTATTGTTCATAGCAGCTGCAAAGGTGAAAAATAGCTGAGTTTTAATAATCAAAGAAGAAATGAATTGATTAAAATTACATTATGCTTGTATTGAAATGTCAATTGACACAGTTTACTAAAGTAAATAGTCTCTCTTCTGATATTCTGTGATCCCAACAATCACAAAGATTCTAGCTGATAAGCTAAACAATGAGATTAATGCATTTTGTCCCTCAGACTAATAAATTAGGTAGTCAGATAACTTCTGTATACATGATAGATAATCTATATTCCTGAGGCAAATGTTGCTTTAAATGAAAACATGACAAAAGGAAGTTTAAGAAAAAATGATAATATATAAGGTAAAGTCCAAGGATAAAATAAATAAATAATACAAACCTTTTCAGAGAAGAAAATCATATATTTTTTGCTTAAACTGAATATAACTTATTAAATTTGTTTAAAAAAAGAGGGCTATTCCAGATATTTTATTTAGTATGCAATTAAATTCTAGAAAATCAGAGACCAGTTTTATATTAGGCAATATATTTTCCTAATTTTGTATTACTTTGGTAGTATAAGATATGAATAAATTTCAATTATATAATGACAAAACTGAAAAAAACCCTTTGATATTTACATAGTTTTCTATAATGTGTGGTTAATACATTTAGTCTCCACGGATTCAAATTTCTTTAATAAGATTAAAAACTAAATGAGAAAATATATGCCCAAATAGTTTTATCCCATCTGGAATCCCATTTAGTGCTCTCTCTAAAATATAATCAGGTCCCTGAATTTATGGCAATCAGAGAAGATTTTATATATATATAATTTTAAGAATGAAGCTTGTGATAAATCAAGTAACAGTATAATTCTATTAAAAACATTTTCATCAAATCCATTTTGAGCTACAAATTTGTTACTATTTTACAAAATTTTATACCCTAGTTTAAAATTCTAAAGTTGTAAAAAATAAAATCATGAACATTAGGATGTCTCATAATTTTTATTTTTAAAGATTTTATTTATTTGACAGACAGAGATCACAAGCAGGCAGAGAGGCAGGCGGAGGGAGAAGGGGAAGCAGGCTCCCTGCTGAGCAGAGAGATGATGCGGGTCTCCATCTCAGGACCCTGAGATCATGACCTGGGCTGAAGGCAGAGGCTTAACCCAGTGAGCCACTCTGGTGCGCCAGTATGAACTATTTAATAAAAGTTTTATGATTTATGAGTTTGAATCAATAATTTAATCTTTGCTGAAAGAACACTGAATTTCAAATATGCTTAATACAATTAAATAGCTCTGCATTATAATTAGTGACAGGTTGTTATTATCCATATATCTGTTTTATTCAATATGATCATATCTTAAATATGTATACAAAAAAATCTGTAAAATATCATGAATTACCTTGTAAAAGAAAATTATGTAACCTATGGCGGTTGTCCAGCTTTCATGGTCAATTTTTTAGACATTTATTTATTCAGTCAACAAAAATATGTATTGATATCTATGTCTGAATGTTGTTTGGCAATAAATAGATATGGAAAAGATGGTTGATTCTAATTGCTGCTTCTTTTGTTAATGATTGATTGACTTATGAGAGAGAGAGAGCAGGAGGAGGGTCAGAGGCAGAAGAAGAGAGAATCTCAGGCATTCTCCACACTAAGCAGGAAGCCCAACTCAGGGCCTGATCTCATCCCTGAGATCATGACTTGAGCCAGAATCAAGAGTCGGCTACTTAACCAACTGAGCCACCCAGGTGCCTCCAATTCCTACTTCTTATAAGGAAACGTGTCAGTAATCCCAGACCCAGAAAAAGCAGACCCAGAATGGCTGACATATAATCAAGTAATAATTGATACCTTTCTAGCTAACATAAAGCAAAACACAGTTTAGCTAAATTCCATGATGGTCTCTACATACCTGCCTATAGAGCATAGTAAAGCATTGGGTACATACTCTCTCTACTAGGATACCAGTCGTGTACAATTTTCAGATTGCTTTGTGGGAGCAGGCAAACTCTCTCCTGCCAGATAAAAAATTACCAAATAATCAGCACTACTTCTGTGTGTAGGAATATCCAAATGACTGAAAATCTCTCCTAAATGGCTAAGCACTGGAAACAACACTAATAACATTTTAATAAAAGTCTATGGAACATTTAAGTTTGTTCTTCAACTTTTAGAAATTGCCTATCACATTGTTATTAAAAAGAATTATTTTTAAAAAAGAGTCTGCTCTAGGAAGACTTTACAACATGTTAAATTAAATACGAAATGGAGACCAAGCAGAATTCCCTGAGCAGACAAAACATTTAAGCCAAGTAAGCAAAATTAAATCTAGTTTACTTCATGAACATAAGCAAAACTCAAGTTATTTCTGGTAAATGCATCTGATAATCATAAAAGAAACTTGTCATCTTCCTAAAACTGGTAGGAGATAATCACTTTTAATCAATCTGGTGCTGTGAGAAAACCCTCATTGTGTTAACTAATCATTATAAAGGTTAAAAAACTTCCTCATTTATACTTTATAAGCTATTCTGTAACTTCATGCCTCTGAGCTTCATGTCAGTTTTTATTTTTGAAAACTCCTGGTTTATGAACTGTTCTTACATATACAATAAACTCTTGTTAAATACTATTTATGGATTTGGTGATTTTTGTTTTGCTATTCCTGGATTTTTGACAAACATTTCAGTCAAAATGTTTTTAACATAGAGGAAAAAAAATTAAAAAGGCATTATAATATCATTCATTGGGCTTTATAAGAGACGCATGTGTTATCCAACCCAAGTTCAAGAGAATGGAATAGTGGAGTGATTGAGTAGATTATTAAATAATCCTATTACTAACTAGTAAGGAAAACAGAGTATGAAAGTAGTAAAGCTATGTTTCCATTTCTATGTTCCTACCAAATAGATTCTAAGAGGGACCCTGTTTTGGAGTGGTTTGTCTCCTTTACATACAAGACCAGGCCCTCAAAAGATATAGTTTTTTGTTTTTTTTTAATTTCAGTCTGTTGTCACCTATTCAAATTGATAAAAATCTGCACAACTATGGGCTTTTCCTTATCTAATTCAATAGCTCTGGTAACAGTGCAGAGAAAGTAGCAATTTGCATTTAACTGGGTGAAAACAAAATAGTAAATTTCTAAAATTAAAATGTGATTATTGCCATAATAATTTTCTATGGGTAGACTAAAAGTAAATTACACATGAATAAGTATTAATTATTTTTATATTCATTATGAAATAAATTAAATCTCTTAAAATAGGGGAATTGATAAAGATAGAAGATGGACTATTACAGCCTAGAGCCATACCACCCTGAATGCTCTTGATCATCTGATTTTGAAAGCTAAGCAGGGTCACTGAAGAATAAATAACAACAACAACAAAGTATCCCTGATGTAGGAATGCCAAATAAGCAGACTCGATAGACTGGGGCAGGAGGGATAGTAGAATAAATAATAGAAAAAAAATTCTGAATACATGCAGACAGGTGTTGTTACATTATAAAAACCACTGAGGGGGCACCTGGGTGGTTCAGTGGGTTAAAGCGTCTGCCTTCCGCTGGGGTCAGGCTCCTAGGGTCCTGGGGTCATGATCCCAGGGTCCTGGGATCAAGCCCCGCGTCGGGCTCTCTGCTCTGCGGGGAGCCTGCTTCCACCTCTCTCTCTGTCTCTGCCTGTCTCTCTGTCTACTTGTGATCTCTGCCTGTCAAAAAAATTAAAAAAAAAAACACTGAGATGCCCTATTAAAACAAAATAAAACAAAACAAAACAAAAGTGACCTACAGACAATGATAACCAGAGTCCAAAAGAACACAATTAGCAAAACAAAATAGTTAAATGGAAAGAAATAAACATATAGAGGACTGCACAGCAAGACTAAGTGTATATTTATTATTATTATTTGTAATATTACTATATTATTTTTATTGATAATGACCATAATATTTGAACAGTTTTAAATGTATAGAAAAATTAAGCAGAATTCTTCTTTTTTTAAAAGTATATTATTTATTTATTTGACAGAGAGATCACAATAAGCCAAGAAGCAGGCAGAGAGAGAGGAGGCAGAAAGAGGAGGCAGAGAGAGAGGAGGAAGCAGGCTCCCCACTGAGCAGAGAGCCCAATGCGGGGCTCGATCCCAAGACCCTGGGATCATGACCTGAGCCGGAGGCAGAGGCTTAACCCACTGAGCCACCCAGGCGCCCCCAGAATTCCTCTTATATACTCTCCAATGTTATGCACAATTTCCTCTATGACTAAAATCCTACATTAGTATGACACATTTTTTGCAATTAATGAACCTATACTGATACATTATCATTAACTAAAGTCCATACTTTATTCAAATGTCTTTAGTTTTTATCTAATGTCCTTTTTCTGTTTCAGGATCCTATCTGGGTTACCACATTACAATTAGTGTTCAAGTCACCATTATCTCTTGGTTTATAGCATCAATTTCATAATAAGCTTCTTTGCTTTCACCACTTCTGTCTCCATTATTCTAATACCTATTTTTTGTAAACTATTGACTCTCTCTATCCTCTGTTAGAAATACAGCATGGGGGGTGGGGTGCCTTAGTGATACAGTCAGTTAAGCAGCTAACTCTTGGTTTTGGTCAGGTCGTGATCTCACAGTAGTGAAACTGAGCCTGAGCCAGGCTCTATGCTCAGCATGGAGTCTGTTTAAGTCTCTCTGTCGCCCTCTTCCCCTCCCCAACTCTCTCACACTCTCTTTCAAATAATAAGTAATCAAGGAAGGAAGGAAGAAAGGTAGGTAGGTAGCATGGCAACAGCAGCACAATAGAAGGGTATCCCAAGCACTTTGAATAATGCATGACACACTGGCATTCAGTAGGTATTGGTCTAACCAATCTCAATAACAAGTAACTTAATTTGTTTTTTCAAATTCATGGATATTTGTTATGCAGTTTCACACCAATGCCTCCAAACATTTATGGCCATAGCTTTCCTTTAGTCACATCCATTCAATCTATTTTTGTTACCTTCAATCTTCTACAAATTGCTATTACCTTTAAAGCTTCTCTGCACACATTCTTATTCTCTCTGCTTGGCTTAGCCATCATGATGATTTGTGGTTTTACATTCAGCCAAGCTTTTTACTCTGCTTCAAATTAACTCAATCTTCTCTCTTATTTTTAGTCAACTTAGCCTTGTCCAAAATCCTGCTTTGAGCTTCAGACATTGACACCTAATTTTTTCTTCTTTAAATTAAGTTAGACATGGATACCATGATAAAATTTTGCTGTTAATTTATTTTATTGTTTACACTTACAATGTAAGCATTTTAAAGCAATAGGACCTTAGAATTTTTCATGTTATGCTGATGCCTTTTGAAGACTAGTGTCTGAAACAAAACAGTGAAAAGTCTTTGACCACAAAAGCTAATTGAGATGGTTCCACTTGATAAAAGTAAATGCCTCTTAGTAAAACACAATCCTCGTATATCAATCTCTATACATTAGTTTATTAATATGCAGTATACCATTCCACTGTGTAAAACTGCTCCAGTTAGTATCACAAATTTATGGTATGTTCACACTTTCTTGGGCTGTAGACATTCCATTAGTGTGCATGAACTGTAGTCTCAGCATGCTTCTCATTGATAATAAAACTTTCGAAAATAAAATGACTATTTTGACAAAGCAAAATGAAGCAGAAAATGGGCAGATGCCATAGATTATATAATCAGCACAGGGAAGATTCTAGCTAGCATTCATAATACATCAGACAAAACAATGGGGTATTTAGTGGTTAACTCCGATGTAATGACACTCTCAAGCCATCTGTCTTGAAAGCCCATAATACACAGGTCCACTGCTGACCCACATGAATTAGAAAAAAGACATTTGGATAGTTAAGTAATAGATTATATTTCAAACCAAGAACTAATTACTGATAAACTACATAAAATTTATTTTTAAATTGACAGGATAACAGCAGTTAAATATAAAAGATTACAATGTAGCAGCAGATAGCAATTTCAAAGTATTTGGTTCAATGATTTATATAACATTTTTTCAGCCAACATTTAGAGAAGCCTGTTTTTGTGTGTGCTTAGAAAATAGCACACTATTTCCTTTGTAAATTTATATTATCAGATTAAACCTTTTGTTTTTAATATTAGCATACTTTATCTTAAAGGTAGTATATTAAGTGGCAATAATTTTAGAGTCAATAAAGTCACAAATTTTTACTATGGTAATTTTTCTTGCTTTTTTAATTTTCCTGTTTTTCATCTTTTAACCAATATTGACTATATCCAAAATGTCTAATGTATTTTCTTTTATCCACCTCTAGCAAGGGCAAATGTCTTACAAGTTGTCAATGTTACTATGTGATTTTAAAATTTGAATTTGAAATGTGAAATTGTACCCAAGGATCAAAGCCCTTGAGATGACAACACTGATTTTTATACTAAATTGCCTCTATTAGTTTCCAAGGGCTGCCATAACAAAATACCACAAACTGGCCGGCTCATAATAATAGAAATGTATTGTCTGAAAAGGTGTCAACAGAGCCACCCTCCCTCTAAAGACACTAGTAAAAAAAAAATGTTCCATGTTTCTCCCTTAGTTTCTGGTTGCTTCAAACATTCCTTTGCTTGTAAATGCATCATTCCAGTTTTCTGTCTTTACATGATTCTCCTTGTGTATCTTCACACCATTTTCCCTTAGTATGTGTGTGTCCAAATTTCCCCATTTTATAAGTACACCAGTAAAATCAGATTAGGGACCAGCCCATTTACCTCATTTTAAACTGATTAAATCTACAAAGACCAATTCCAAATAAGGTCAGTATTCTGAGAGACTGTGGTTAGGACTTCAACACATATTTTTGGCTGGGCACAATTCAACCTATAGCATTACTCAAGTGGGAGTTTCTTGTCTTCCACTGACCATTTCCCTAAGCAAATTACACAGTCTGTATCTCAATTTCCTTATATAGAATTGCTGTGAGGAATAAAGGTGCTAAAATACAGAAAGTACTTAGAACACATAGTGATACTGAACTATCGACTGTTGTTATTGTTGCCTCATTAAAATCTCTCTTCTTATTCCAAGGGTTGTTCACTATTTAGGATTTTTTTAAGATTTATTATGATTTATTTTTATCAATTTTTTGATAAATTGATTTTATCAATTTTTAAGATTTATTATCATTTATTTTTATCAATTTATGATTAGATTTTATTTAATATTTATTAAGATTTATTTTTAAGATTTATTATTTTTATTAAGATTTATTAAGATATTATTATTTATTAATAATAATAATTATTATTATAGAGAAAGAGAGAGCACTAGAGTGTGAGGAGGGGCAGAGGGAGGGAATCTTCAATCAGACTCCCTGCTGACTGCAGAGCCCAACATGGGGCTCAATCCCAGGACCCATGAGACCATGACCTGAGCTGAAACCAATAATCAGACACTTAACTAATGGAGCCACCCAGCACCCATTAGTTTCTTAAATTAATGTTTCATTCTTTTACAGCATGTAGGAAGTCATGTTCAACTTTGTCACTTAGGGGTAGACAATGTCATGAATTACAGTGGTTTGTTAGGGGGTGTCAGCATCAATGACATAATGTCTCCTGACCGAGTCAACCACCAGGTCAGCCTAGGTTCTACATTGTACACAGATTTAGATCCCTCCTTACCATGCTATGAAATGATAAGAATCACTCCAGTCAGAATCACTCCAGTATTCTGAAAGTGAGTTAAGCAAATTAGCTATCTGGTCATATATGACTCCTTTCCAGAAATGTTATTCACCCTTATAGAAGTGGACAAACAGAAATGATGGAGAAAGACATCATACAGCCCAGAATGATGCTTGAACATTATATAAATGTAAAATAATGTGATAAAAAAACATGATTTTAAAATAATATTTATTTCATAAGACTCGTCCTTCAGGAAACAAACACCAAAGTGAATACATTTCCTAACAGAACTAAACTAATAAAACAATTATCCCCAGGTTAAATAAAGCATGCCTGATATTATTAGCCATATTGAATTGAAATATCTGTATTAGAATTTATAATTTCCAAGAGTTAATAACATGACTCATATAATATATAAAATAAGCATGTGTCAACACTTTATCACTAATGATGGAACTAGAGGATATTAAATTTAATTCAAAGGACAATTCAAAAAGAACTAAAGAAAGAATTTGGAATAAGAATTCTAGCTTAGATTAAAAAAACTGGTTATGTCCTATAGAGCAACAATACTATATTTATATATTTGGGACTATCTTTTTTTACTAAACATAAATTATATCATTCCACATAGGGATGCAATAAATAATAATAAGCTAAGAATTTTTATACTGTCATCTCACTTTTTTCCATATGAAGTAAAATATAGAGACAAAGAATTACTTATTTTTATTATATATTTTGCTGATATAACATTTCAAAGATTAATTACATTTTACCAAAGAAATATTGCATTATATTTATCTTGAAATAGACATTACACTTCCACAAAATAAAAGAGCAAAAAAAGAACAAATAAGAAAGTGGCATCTGATGTAAAAATCTATGCATTATTTTTTTAAAGCCCATTCTCTCCTCTAATCAGTATGGACTCTACATAGCCTGTGACTGCGTGCTCTAAATGTGGGTGCAGCTAATATCAATTAGGAGAGATTACATTTAAGGATAGTTCAAGGTAAACAGGTTTATAATTAAACCTACAAGTTAATAAATAATGAAGAAAACAATTTTAATTGTTCAAAATAATCAATATATAGTTGTCTTTATATATTTTCACTATTAAAAATGAAATTCAAAATATGAATTTCTAATCTCTCATTATGCATTGACTACGATCTTCATGAATAAAGCTAAACCTATTTCTAGTTTAGACCAGAGAGTAGGGATGGGGATTAGTTATGATGATGATGAAATCAACCTGATTTTTCCCTGAAACCAAATATTTTATAGTAATTTAAACTTTTTTCTTGCCCTTTCCTTTCTGTAGACAAGGTTTTTCACTATCAAAGTTTATATATAGAATACACTTTCTTCAAAAATTAAAGTTTATAATTAAGGAACTTAAATGGCATGTTTAGTATAAGATTTAAATAAATGTGTCCTCCAGGTTGGGGCAAATATTGAAAATGCTCAATAAATTAAGAAGGCATGCATTTGAAATTTGTGAACATAGATTTTGTGAGTATAGAAAACAATAAAGCAGTACAGATAATGAAGACATTAAATCAAAAGAAAACAAAACTTTAGATAACTTACCTGCACAAAAATTTAACTCTTTCTTCTGAATTAAATGATCTTAGAATATAAAAATTGCAAACTAAATGAAAGAGATTAATTGAAAGATACCTAAAGTGCTCTTTTTTTTAAAATTTGGAACATAACTAGTACAATATCTCATTACTGATATGTACCTAAACTGACACATTTAATCTTATTTTAAATAACTAAATGACCAAAACCAGCAGATTAATTTATAATTTAAAGACATTGGATATAAAGTTACAACTATATATCTAGTATATAAATAAATTTTACTTGTGAAGTGTTTTGATTTCAGAATTAAGTTCTAAGGACATATCATCGTGATTCATTATTCTCATTTTACTAACATTTATTATGACAAATTTTCTTGAAAATCACTATTGATAACAAAACACAACAAAAAATATGTAGTGTAAGAGAAACTGTAACAAATGTTTGTATATGTATTTATGAATTTATTTTTATGATAAGCAATTAAGTTAATGGGGTGTTGATTATTCATTGTGAAAATCATGCTCAGAGACAGAATGTTTTCATGCCTTTATTAATGACATTTACACATGGAATGAGTAATTGTTAAAATGAGAAATAGTCTATGTTCTCATGTCATATCCTTTCTGGAGTGTATTGATAGTCAATGGACAAGATCATGTTTATTAGATTTAATAAAGTATCAAGAGACTGTATTCTACTAACATATTTAAAGAAAAATAAAAATTGGTCAATGTTTTTAAGTGGAGGAAGCAATAGGTTCCATTTCATCCTCTATATGAAATACACTCTTACCACAGTGCTTAAATGGATCATACACTTTCAATTAAAGTGTGATCCATGGATCGAGAGCACCAGCAGCAGCTACTCCTGTAAATACAGAATGGCATGACTCACCTCAGACCCATTGATTCAGAATATACATTTTAACAAGATGTGCAGTGACTCCTATGCACATTCAGTTTTGAAAAGCACCAGAATATGCAACAACTTAAGCTACTGCTCTTATAAACAGTGTCATTTTCCACACTCTTGATTTTCAATTAAGCCTTCTTATTGAATGAAAATGATAAAAAGGGACTTCCAAATTTATTGAGTGCCTTGGAACTTTATTTTGCATTAATGAGTTAAGTAGA
The DNA here is from genome assembly GCA_003697995.1 of Taxidea taxus jeffersonii. Taxonomy (NCBI): domain Eukaryota; kingdom Metazoa; phylum Chordata; class Mammalia; order Carnivora; family Mustelidae; genus Taxidea; species Taxidea taxus. The sequence continues at coordinate 66,328 of RCUC01162757.1, read as the reverse complement.
AAACCTAATGTTTGGGGGCACCTGGGTGGCTCAGTTGGTTACTTTGCCTTCAGCTTAGGTCATGGTCTCAGGGTACTGGGACGGAGCCCCACATTGGGCTCTGTGCTCAGCAGGGAACCTGCTTCCCCCCCTCTGCCTGCTTCTCTGCCTACTTGTGATCTCTTTCTCTCTGTCAAATAAATAAATAAATAAATAAAATTAAAAAAAAAAAAAACTCTAATGTTTGGCTTTCTTTAGTTTCAAACTTTCCCCAAAATATGGAAAACAGTTAGCTGTTTTACGTTATACCAATGAACTAGTTTGTGATCAAAAAAATAACCAACCACAATAAAATCAAGATTAAAAAGGGGTAAATGAAAAAATGTTCTAATGTTTTTAGATTATTTTTGGAAAAGGGGAAAGTGAGTGATAACATTATATGCTTTGTTAATTTAATTACCCATATTGAAATATCTGGGTTACTCAATAAAATGATAAAAATAGTTCTTCACTTAGTTTTAAAAAATTACACAAAATATATTGGAAGGAAAATCAAACAATTAAAAAAAAAAGGAAAAAGAAGGTGGAAAAAAACAAATAGAAAGTGAATGCCAAATATGAAGCAAAAATAAATGGTTGATAATTCCAAATATCAGTAACTAAGATAAATATAAGTGGACTAGTAATACAAAATGAAGAAAATATTATCATGCAAATTTTTAAAATTATAAATTACAGCTATTTTAAAAAGTCACCAAAACAATAAACAAGTGAAGGTCAAAGATAGCTCAGGAAAATTTGAAGCCCAAAAAATGAACATACTTTCAATATTAGATAAAGCCTTAGAAGAAAGATCAGTACAAATAATAAAATGTTTAATTCAGCAGGTTTATACTACAAATATGAAATTTTACAGATCTAATGATATAGCCTCAATATACATAATTTAAATCACATAGATGTAAGATATATTTCTATATTTATGTATGATCTAATATCCTCATTTTATTATTTAATAGCTCTAACACAAAATATCAGTAAGGACATATAAGATTTATTATATTCAATTAATAAGCTTGACATAGTAAAACAGAAAAAAAATGATATCTTACAGAAGTACAAACTATAAAGAATTTTTGAAGCATGCCCAAGACATTTAAGAAAATTGATCACATAACTTATTATAAAGCCATTCCAATTCAATTATAAAAGATTATTATTATACCCAACTACCCACTTTTTTTATCACAGTGCAAGTAATTTACACATTAAATCAGAGAATTCCTATTCATTAAGCAAGAAACACTTCTAGGTACCTCATGTAAAAGGACAAAAATCAAATAAGAAATTGTAAAATTTAGAAATAATATTAAATATAAAATTTAAAGTATTTTAAACCATGTCTGTCCTAGGTAAGCTAGAATCATCTCATCACTCCCTGCATATGTGCATCTTCCCTTAGATGATGGTTGCGTTTTTACCCTGTGACCTCCACTGGTTAAATCCAAGACAATTTCTGAACATGTAATTTTTCTGTCTTTTTTATTTTTTAAGTGGGATACTCACTCCTAACTCTCTACATCTCCAGTGGGTAATGAACAATGCTTTGTATTTTTCTAGGGAGGTATAATTGACATATAATTGCATAAATTTAAGGTGTATAACATTTTGGTCTGATACATATATACTGCAATATGATTGCCATCATAGTATTATCAAACTCCTCTAACATCTCTAACCCTGGCCATAGAATTACTCCTAAGATGAGTAGGTATGAAGAGAGGAATTCAGGAGCTGAGTACTACAGAGGTAATGTTAGATAAGCCCAGTTAGTTAGAATCAAGTGAATCCTCAGAAGTGTCTATTCTAGGCCTATAGGTATGGGGTAGTGATAGATGAGGAGTCTGTCAAACACCAAATCTCCAAACAAGCAAGGAATGTGAAGGAGAAGTAGATTTACATTAAAACCAAACATTCAGATAATAAGGCTGCTATCAGCCTGCATAAAGGATATCAGGCTTTTAGGAATATGGAAAAACAAACAAATAGCATAAATACATGTTTTGTGGTCAAAAAACTAGGAACTAACCAAATTAAAGAGGTAAGTACAATCAGCTTAGATAGAGGATAGAGCTCAGATCATCAACCAATCAGATGAGTTGACAACAAAAAAAAAATTGAAATGAATTTTCAAGCTTTTGTGGAACAAAGATGTAGACCAGTCAATGGACTGATAACAAGGCTGTTGCCTGTACTTAATGCAGAGAGAATTATGGGAACAAGACAAACTAAGGCAAACATAAGATTTGGGCTTGGATCCTTTGATCCCAAGGTTGGGCCCAAGGATCCCTGAACTTAATACCAAGGAACTTACATGGCTGTGGTTTTACATTTTGTGTGTGGATTGCACATCTTATTCTTTTGTGAGCCTTTGTGGTTTATGGCAGTATTCTGGGTATTCATCACATGGACTGGTTGGGATGAAATTCTTTGACACCTATGGTTTTGACCTTTATAAAGGTCAACCAAACATACACATCCCAAAACAGCTTATATTCTAAGATGTTTCCAATTGGAAAATTGAAACTAGACTGTAGAAAGGGGAATTAGTCATTTCAAATTTTTTTATATAGGCTAGGGTGCTTCACAATATTATCTTCAAATTTTATAACCCAGTCCCAATGGGAGCCATGTTATGCTTAGAGTCTTAGTAAGGTAGACCATCAAGGTTTAAGCATGAAAAAGGCGAATAATGTTTCAAAAGTGTCTGATACCATAAGAGCACTAGGAAAAAATAACTTCTGGTGTTGGATTTGTATGCATCCTTGGATATTGCTAATGTGACCTTATTATACCTCTTAGGTTCGCCTTCCCTTGGAGAGATATGCAGTATGCTTTTATTCTCTCAACATTCCAGAAATAGTCATCTGTGGGTTGAATTAATAGTAGAATAATGTGAATTGTTTATAACATGCAAATATTTCATTGTGAAAATGAATTTTGTCATGAGTTTACACTGAAAAAAATTGTGTGCATTGCATATTACTTTGACTATTACTCAATGGGGCTAGAATGAGAACACTATCAATGACTTTGCCTCTCCAGACCTATTTTGAGATCTATGTAATCTGAAGCACACAGAGACATTTCACAGATTATTATGAAGAATTCTGATCTGCAGTTACAAACTACAATAAAAAATTCTCTACGTTGAATGACTTTATAGGTATTGGACATCTTACATCTGGAATTTTACTCTGGCCTCTATCCCAAGTCATTAAACAGCCAAACTGAATAAGAACTTTCATAAAAGTAAAACATAAAAGCAGTGAAGGTAGCAATAAAATAAATCTTGACATAAGAAATTATGATTTTTCAAGATTCCATGGAATTAAAAATATCCATAACCAATATCACATCTTATCTGAAACTTTTATGAGAAGATCCTGTTGTTAACTCCACTGATATTTAGGCACACAGAGCTCTGGAATTAGAGAAATTCTCCCAATTTAAGTGTAAATGTGTGGTCCATTTACCAGCTCACATGAAAACAGATTATTTTACAGTCTTCCAGAGGGAAAAACTAAGTCATGACTCCTCAACTTTACATTAGTATTTTGCAGTAAAATTTACCTGAACCAAGTTAAAGATGAAACAACCTCTCAGGAGTTTTATTATGACATGGAACTGCACTTTCAGTTAAGAAATTATTCATTTTTAATACAGCTTAGTCTGGTCACCCACGATCACACACAGAGACTAACATATTATCTTGCCTAAGCTGCTGGTACAAGGGGTAGAGGGGGAGCTTATCTCCAAGATTTATAGATAAAAGAAAACATAGCCAAATTCAAATGAATGTCAAGCTCTCAGCCGTAACGATGCTAAACTACTGATAGCATGCAACACTGAATGCTCTCAGTACTGAACTAGGATTCAGGTGTGGCTCCTAGCCATAAAGCATATTATCCTGCGTTTGACAAACATACACCTTTACTCAGATTGATAGACCATCAGTAATGGTTTACTGCATGGTTAGGTCATCTAACCATCTACTACTGAATTATAAACACATGTGTATAAGGTGTCTTCCTAAGAAAACAGGTATAGCAATCCAACCACAGATTTCTTCTTGATGTTTACATATTCCATGCTTACAGGAAACAATTCCATAATGAGAAAAGCAAAGAGTCTGTAGGAGGTATACCCAAACCTAGCAACCATCTCTTTTTATTCAAAGAAGGCCACTAAAGAGTGAGATGGTTAGGTTTAGCCACCCTTAACTTCTTGATAATTGTACCTGGCCATATTTTCTTCTCATTTGTTTGAACTTACAGGCATCCAAGAATCAAGGGGTAGGAAAAAGGGTAATTCAAGGGGAAAATTCTAAGACCATACTTTCTTCAAATAGCATTTTCAGAAGACAGGTGCACTACTCTCCATTTTTATTGTACCAGCTTTACTGTACCACAATAGCACACAGGTGGACTGGTTCATTTAGTCCATGTTGAGGGTACAAGATATGTTACCTTAGAGAATGGATTTGATTTAGGTGATATTAGGGTCTTGTATTAGTTTCCCAGGGCTGTTTTAATAAACTGGGGGGCTTAATACAATCAAAATTTAACCTCTCACAGTTCTGGAGGCTAGAATCCCAAATCAGAATGTTGGCAGGGCCATGCTCTCTCCCCTAACTTCCACTCGTTGCCAGCAGTCTTCGGCATTCCTTGGTTTGCAACAACATAATTGTAATTGCTGTCTCAGTACTCACATAGCCCTCTTTCCTCCATGTGCTTGTGTCTGTGCATGATTTTCTCCTATCTTTCCGTTTCTGTTTTTGTGTCTCTTATGCTCTTATAAAGATGTCAGTGTTCTTCGATTAAAGGCCCATGTGGCTCCAATATAACTTAATCTTAGCTTGCATTTTAATTACAACCCAAAGACCCTATTTACAAATAAGGACACATCCATGGTACTTGTGATTAGAACTTCAATATATCTTTTGGGGGGAAAAATACAATCCCCCTTCCACTAGTCCCAGAGTGCAACTGTGACAGAAATTTGTTGGCACTGGGGTCTTGATAGAATTAATCACTTTAAAAAATAATAGACAATCTCCATCATTGTCCTTATCTTAGTAACATTCACCATAACATTTTCAGATCTTAAAATATAAGTCATTACCTGGAAAAATGAAAATTTAATCATAGAGCATCAATATTAATACAAAGAAACTCCACTCTAATAGTACTATTTTTTTTTTGCTGTCTATCCTTTTTTTAAATTTTTTTATTTTTTTAATTTCTATTCAGTGCACCAGAATTTATTGTTTATGCACCACACCCAGTGCTCCATGCAATACATGCCCTCCATAATACCCACCACCAGGCTCACCCAACTTCCCAAACCCTGCCCCATCAAAACCCTCAGATTGTTTTTCAAAGTCCATAGTCTCTCATGGTTCATCTCCCTCTCCAATTTCCCTCAACTCCCTTCTCCTCTCCATCTCCCCATGTCCTCTAATAGTACTGTTTTTGAATCTACTTGTATGTGGTAGATTATGCCAATCAAATAAATAGTTAAATACAAATAAATAGTCACTTTAAGGAAAACAAAAACTTCAAACATTTGAGTGTAATTCTGTTTCCTTTTTCTTTATTCCCAAGTCTGAGATCTGTGCAAGTCTATAAATATACAAGACAAAAACAAAAACAAAAAATAAGTTATCACAGTGGGGGTGCCTGGGTGGCTTAGTCAGCTTGTCGACTCTTGGCTTCGGATCAGGTCTTGATCTAATGGGTTGTGGGACTTAGCCTCATGTCAGCCTCTGGGCTCAGGATGGAGTCCACCTGAGGATTCTCTCCCTCTGCATTTCCCCCACTCATGCTGGCACTCTGACTTTCTCTGTCTCATAAATAACTTGAAATAATAAAAAAATAGAATTGTCACTATGCATTCACTTCACTGAATCACAGAAAATATCTGAAGCAAAATCAATAGAAAATATGCATCCTTCCACAGAATCTAGAAGAGAAAACAAACAAAAACAGAAACAGACTGAGAATATAAAATAATACAGAGAATAAAGTGGTGTTGTCAGAAGGGAAAGTAGTGGGGAAGAGCATATTAAATGAAGGGAACTAATAACAATCCTCCAGTCATAAATAAATGTCATGGGGATGAAAGTATAGAGGATATAGCCAATAGGGAATACAGCCAATAATATTGTAATACTGTTGTATAGTAACTACACTTAACTTGGTAAGCAATGCATAAGGTATAGAATTGTGGAATTACTGTGTTGTACAACTGAAATTAATGTAGCATTTTATGTCGACTATACTTCAGTAATTAAAATTTTAAAATAAAGAAAATGTACATTCTTATAATTACTTAGAATATTAAAATTTTATTTTAAAATAAATCTCTAAACTTTGGAATCAAGAAAGTAAGCAAAATTTATACTGATCTCATATTTATCTCTAAGCCTGTAACCAAAATGTCATAGGATTCTACCATTATTTTAATTTATAGATGTCTCATCTTTATTATTCACCTCAAAACTAGCATAATTTATGAGTATTGGAAAAATTATAATATAAATTGTACTAGATTTTCAAGACATAACTGATTACAAGTAAAAAATTTTAACGTAGGACATAAAATCTCATTTTTTTCCTTAGAAAATATGATCAATTCAACTGATATATGCATAGAAGTTAGGTTTTAAATCTGTGATTAAGCAAGAATTAAATTTTATCAAACATAGTTTGAAAATTCCTTAAATTGACTATCAAGTGTATGTGTGTTGTTTGTGGTGTGTGTGTTCTTTTCACAAGAGTCAACACACCCACTTTTTTCCTCTATTTCTTGGATTCTGCATCAGGTGAAGTACATGTTTTGATATTAAATCCAAGTCGCACTAAAAAATCAAATGTTAGAATTTAAATATGGACTTGCATGCAGTTTGTTAAGATGCCCACTCTAGAAGAAAGGTTATAGGCGCTAATTTTGGCAAAGGAATCATATTTATGTCTTCCATTGATCAAGAGTCAGCCATTGAAACACAGACCAGCCAACATTATATAAATTTTCCTCCATTCTTTCTTTGTTATGACACAACTGATATTACACATTTTTACTTAAAATGCATTATATTATAATTACATCATCTATAAAGAAGCACAAGCACAAAAGTAGACAACTAAAGTTAAATATATTAATATGTAACAGGCACCTATCAAGTAAAATAGTGAGAGCAATTCATTGCATTTTAAATTACTTTTGACTGTTGTACATTATCTTTTTTGTCAGTTATGTTAAGCCCTACAGAATGTGGGAAGAATTTATAGAATTTGAAGTTACTTAACTTTATCTAATATCAAATAGAAATATAGAATCACACACTAAAATTTATTAGATACATTTTTAGCTAATAATTAAAAAATTAGGAAAAAGAAGCTGCTGTATTACCACAGTTGATATGATTTAAAATGTGTTAGATTTCCTAGTAATATTTGATGACGTTGAAAGAAATTCTACTTGTTGAGTCTCCCATACAAGTTTGCATAAAGGCTAAAAATATAACGTCTTTTAACTTAAAATATATATTTTTCTTTTTTTTTTAAGATTTTATTTATTTATTTGTCAGAGAGAGAGAGAGAGAGAGAGCAAACAAGCAAAGGCAGACAGAGTGGCAGGCAGAGGCAGAGGGAGAAGCAGGCTCCCTGCTGAGCAAGGAGCTGGATGTGGGACTCGATCCCAGGACGCTGGGATCATGACCTGAGCCGAAGGCAGCTGCTTAACCAACTGGGCCACTCAGGCGTCCCATAACTTAAAATATATTTTTTCTTAATTATATAATAATACAACTATACATTGTATTACATTTCATGGTATTGATACTATTTTTAAAATGTAACCTAATGTTAAATATACACATTTTACATAACTGTAAATATTTAAAGAACTTGTTAATTAAACCATGCTATTAGAAAGCTCTTCAAACTTTTTAAGAATAATACTTATGCAGGGCACCTGGGTGGCTCAGTGGGTTAAGCCTCTGCCTCCAGCTCAGGTCATGATCCCAGGGTCCTGGGATCAAGCCCCACATTGGGGGCTCTCTGCTCAGCAGAGAGCCTGCTTCCCCCCCCTTCTCTGCCCTGCCTCTCTGCCTACTTGTGATTTCTGTCTGTCAAATAAATAAATAAAATATTTTAAAAAATAATACTTATGCAACAACATGTCTCCATAGACATGTTATTTAATGCTCTCATATTTTTGGGTAAGAGTACCAGTTTAACTGAAATGATTCTCATTTCAGTATATCTGTTGCTTAGAATTTTATTTAGAGACAAAATTGCTATAACATACTAATTTTTTTTTACCTTAGTGCATCTTTATACTACTTAACTCAGAAATCTTTTGTTATCTACTAAGGCAGTTAGAGCTTGACTAATGTATATTTTTATATATTTTTATATTCATGTAGAAAATATTTCTCATCTTTTTCTCAATAAACTATGACTCCTAGTTGACAACTTGACAACATTTAAAAGGGCTGAGGAACAAAAATATGTCCAGATAGCTATATAAATCTTCCTACAGAATTATTCACTCCTTTGCACACTACTTATTTATAAGTTTACTGCAAGACAACTCGCAAATTTTTACAATTTATTTGTGTATAAATATTGAGCATTTATCAACTCCTCTAATTAAATAAGCAGACATAAAAAAGCAGACTTTTATAAAATAAGACTTTTCTAATTACAATGGTAACATGTGAGTAATTTTTTTAATAAAAATCAGCACCAAAACATGTAGAATAATTATCTCTTTTAATATTACCTGTTGCTAACAATTTGGGGGGAAATGCCTTTAAAGCTGTTTATACACAAATGCAGAGATGGTGTAATACTTTGAGAGATAACTAAGTAGCAACTTTTTCATTTATCAGCTACTGACAGCTCCTACTGTGTCCTACACTGTATAGATTCAAATTATACAAACACTATTGAACAGATACAGAACATTGCCTAAAGGGAAACACTTCTGAGTGTAAGAGAAGATTTAGGCAAGGTAAGTAAACAAAAGTAATATTAAGTCAGCTGGTGGGCAGTGAAAGCTAAATCAGGGAGAAGGAATAGACCTTGTATGTGTTCTAAAATATATTTGCTTTTTTTTTTTTTTTTGCTGGGAAGGGTGATTGTTCTTATTTTAATTATTTATGGTTTTCCTGTGAATTTTTTTATATCTTTTACCAAAGATGACTCTGTTCTGTTGTTTGACCACAGATAGTTCAAATGCTCCACCACTCTCTCTTTTCCTCTGCCTAAAATCTGGGCAAGATGATAAGAAAGCCTGATTTCTCTCTTCTTGACAGGATGTTCAAACCAATGCAAACTCTGGCCAGGTGCACGGAAATGTCCATTCCAGTCCCTAGTTCTAATCACCATAAAACTCGAAAACAGTTACTCATTTTCCCAAAAAGCCAATTTTGGACCTGCTTGAAAGCCTGCTTGCTTTCCCCAGAAGGACTTATGTGCATGATAAATTTCTTCCTACTCTCTTGGTGTGTGTGTGTGTGTGTGTGTGTGTGTGTGTGTGTGTGTGTGTGTGAGATGTCATCAGTCTCAACATTTGAACCAAATTTTGGTGGGAGTTAAAGGATCCATCCCATCTCCACAGGATGACCACAGCATTTATCCTGTCTTCCAAGACAATTTTATTATGCAATTTATATATATGCTCAACATTCTGATCTCTGTATAATATTTATAGGCATAAACTCTGTTTTCAGTTGTATCTTATTCTTGCTTGAAAGATGACCTGATTCTGTCTTTCATACAAATTGTAAAGGGGTTAATATTTCTTTATCATTGTTTGATAGTCTTCAATGCATCTCACCATATCCATTCTCCACCCTGGTCTATACTCTGATAGATTAATCTACACAGACTATGTCAATAGGCTTCCTTAGCCTTGGAATTCCAGATGATTTTCCTCAGTAGGAAGACCCTGCATGAGATTTCAAGATGGAATAGAAGTTGTTGAGAATATTAATTAGCCAGTTTCCCAATGCAGGCCACCTGTTAGTAATTGTAACCTTTACCAGTGTCACAGGTTTCAGGGGACCCTCCCAATACAACTACTCTTTCTATGTTACCACTTCCTCCTCTTCACATTTAGGAAGTTCCTAGCTGTGCTTAAATATTTCGGAACCCTAAATTCTGACCACTTTTTATAATTAGTCCCTTTATTAAACTGTCATGAAAACCCACATTTGGTGCATGATCTGTTTCTTGCTGAGCTCTGACACATACTTTCTAAATTTCTTTTTCACAGTTAGACACCGGAAAGGAGATTATTTTCCTGTTTGGATAAGCCCTAAGTTGCAACAATAATACTAAAATATGTGATTAAAAAAAATTGTAAGAACACATTTTAAATTATTTAGGGGCACCTGGGTGGCTCAGTTGGTTGAGTGTCCGAGCCTTGATTTAGGCTCAGGTACTGATATCAGGGTCATCAGGTGAAGCCTCACGTTGAGTTCTGTGCTGAGTGTGGAGACTGCTGAGTTTCCATCTTTCTCCCTCTGCCTGTCCCTCTGCCCATGCTCTATCTCTAAAAAAATAAATGAATAAAACTTTACAAAATATTTTGATGATTTAAGATAGCTATATTTCAACTTCAGTTTGCATGTTTCCAGTTTTATGTAATTACACCACTCATTCGTCTTATATCATCTTTATCTTAACTATTTGTGTTCTCTAACATTCTTTCTTTATTTCTTTTATTTCCTGCAGTATCTTTGTTCAGCATTCAATTGCACAGAGTTCCTAGCACTGGAATTAACATTTCTGGAGTGGTGACTCATTTGTTTTATACTAAAAAGAAATAATATCTGAATATTAGAAATGGCTTCTTTTTTTTTTTTAAGATTTTATTTATTTATTTGACAGACAGAAATCACAAGGAGGCAGTGAGGCAGGCACAGAGAGAGAGGAGGAAACAGGCTCCCCGTCGAGCAGAGAGCCCGATGCGGGGATCAATCCCAGGACCCTGGGATCATGACCCAAGCCGAAGTCAGAGGCTTTAACGCACTGAGCCACCCAGGCGCCCCTAGAAATGGCTTCTTTATGATTATACATCCTAAGATTTAGGAACTGTCCTGGACTCAAAATTCTAACTCTTTAATTATCATTAGTATTTTTAGTCCCTTTCTATAAAATAATATCAGCTGGACTGTTTAGAATGTTTTACTAAGCACTTCACAATCATCACATAGATCATCAAATCTAAGATACTTTTATGATATTCACAGATAAGATTAGACATTTAGCTAATACAAGACTGATTTTTTTTTTCTTTCCAGTTGTACCTTATTTTAGCTTTGGGAGATGTCCTGTTTTTTCATTGTATCCAAACAGTATGTTATGGTAATCATATGAGAAAACTTGACAAATTAAAATCAAACAGAATTTCTCATGTTCTGTGTCCACTACAGTCTAGCATACTGTCAGCATGTTGCCTTAGATTTACTGCTTTGCCAAGAAATGTAGAACAGATAAGAAAGTTGTGGAAGACTAGCCCCAGATTTAAAACAAAATGGTAATGTTCAATGATATTTAAAAAATATATATAAATTATGATTTTTAATACACAAAATAATACGTAACACTGTGTTAATCCTAAAAAGTTATATGTAAGGCTTTACCAAACATACTCAAAAAAATGGAGGCCCCTCCCAAAAAAAAGGCTTAGGTCTGCTATAAACACTACACTACGAGAGGAAGAAAGGTCTGATTCTACAACATTGTGTGGCTAAAAATATGGAATGCCAGATGGGTTGCATCCCAGGAATTTCAAGGATCTCACCTGTAGAAATCTTACACATGAAGCATTAATGATATTTGACACCATCTACAAAGTAAGTGATATACCCAGTATCTGTAAGACAGTGGCGTGATTCTGTTGTAGGAAGAAAACATGAAAACGTGGTTAACAATTATAAGACTGCCAGTCATTAATATTAATGCTGATTAATGCTAAAAAATAAAAGAGGAATGATCTATGATTATCTAATGTTGATTGTTCAGCAATGTCTACCCAGATGAGCAGAAACATGATATTTGACAACTGTTCTGAGACTTTAGTACTCCGTTGGTGACAGACACACCAGATTATTATCTCCTGACACTGAAAGGTAGACAGGGATAATTGGTCTTCATGACGTAGTAAACTAGGGATTAACTTTATAGACAAGATTATTTGGGAAGAGTATTATATTTCTTGTATTTTCAAGAGAAATTAAAGTCCAATGCCAAAAGCCGTAATTTACTCAGGTGTTATTATAGATACTTTAGGCATCTATTAACTATGAGCTGTAGAACTATGGTTTATGCCAACTAATAATGGAGCATTAACTCTTGAAACTTAAAGTTTATGATATTAATTGCAGGGATGTTGTTAATTCCATTCTGTAAGAAAAAGTCCATTTCTGAAAGACTATATAAAGCTAGTTCCTGGTTTACTAAAACTATCGGTGTTAAATAGTGCATGGCAGTGCAAAACTGTCCCATGGGTTGACAATGCCCATTATCACCCAATTCAGAATAACAGGAGGATATCTGGTATAGAGATATGGTTTTCTTTATACTGTTGTAGAAACCTAAGAAAGCGATAAAGTCCACTTCTCAACATATCTCTGGCCCCAAAGGAGATAGTGGCTTTGCATATTAGAATTTTCCAATGCTTTCCCCCAGTAAAATATGGTTTATAATTAATGAAATTATTAGTTCTGTATCTTAGGAACATGATGAATTTATTAGGTGCACAGAAGTTCTAACCCAGATACTTTTCTATTTTTCTCACAATTTCATAAAATTGTGAAGATTTCATAAAAATATTTTATTTTTAAATTATTTTCCATTAAAAATGATCCTTCTATCCAAATCATATTTTTATACTTATTCTTTTAATGTCATCATTCCTACTTCTTCTAGTACTGTGTTATAAAGTTTTGTTATCTTTTAAAATTTTGACTTTTTATACCTCTTTTTAAAACCTTACAAATGAAACTGATTTACTGCACAGTCTAAATTCAGTAAGATATCAGTGTGAAATATTTTTTTGTCACTGTCTTCAACTACGTTTTTTTAAGTACCATTACAGCATACTTGGCAGATCTCATTTATTACTATCTACTTAATATGTATAACATAGAATCATCAAATTTAGTCTTATTTAACCTTCGAACATGTATTTTTCCTATCATCCCAGGGGCAGATAGTTCTGGTATTAATGACTGTACATAGGGTGATAATACAGTCTGTTTATTCAATCTACCTCTATTTAGTCATATTTTCTCTTTTGGGTCTTCAATTCACAGGGGTCAAAAGGGAGAAAGAAAGGGGGGGTGTAAATTCCCTACCTAAAGGTGGTATAATTGCAGGCCTTGCCTGACTGTCCATGCTCAAATTCCTGTTCTTTCATCAGCAGTAGGGCTTTCACTGTACAAAGATGTCCTCTGATATGACCTCCTCTGTGGCAGTTCTCTAATTCTTGTGGTTTCCGTATGGAAGATGCCATCTTTTGTACTCAAGCCTAGCCAGCTTTCTTGCTGTACACTTCGACTTTCAGACAAATAACATATTTTTCCCAAGTAAAAGAGCCCTTTCTAATGATTTTTCTCCTTCCTCTTTGATGTCTTCCTTTGCTTTATTATCTTGTACAAAAATAGGCACATGATGCCAATTGGCAAATCACTTGATTCAGCAGGGTTCAAGGGGAGAATTATATAACACCTCTTTTTGTAGGTACTTCCAAACTGTTTTTAAACCTCTTGGACCCTCCTCCCAAAGTCTGGGGGAATATTAACCTTCCTTCTACGTGGAAAAATAACCTTTCATCATGAACACTTTCTTCCTGAAAACTACAAGTTTATCCACTTAGTTATCCAAGGTTTATGTTCTGTATGTATTAAGGGTAGTGGTAGCACAAAGTAACTGTTGTGGTTGCAGAATTATTTGGCCATTACTACATCCTATTAGGATTTATCTATTTGTGATCTTTATGAGTTTTCCTCCTGTTTTCAGCTTAGTGATAATTGCAGTAAAACAGTAAACATTTTGCTGAACATCCAGTTACATAAAAGTTGTTATATTTAAACCATTACTTTTAAAGAAACATATCTCTCTTCTTGTAGTGTAAAAAGTATGATTGATTATTGTCTAAAATTATTGTCTCCATTCCTCTAACTCACAAGACAAAACCATGTTATTTAAACAATTTTTTGTAAGTAACTAATGAGCAATTAATGGCCAAATTCAACCAGCTTTTTTGTTTTGTTTTGCTTTCTCTTTTCCATGACTACCTCGGGTTCTATGTTGTATAATTTTCATTACAAATTAGCCAAAAGCCTGATTTCTTTTGACTAGTCTATTTGTTACATTCACTTTGCTGTACATCACCGTGGGCATGGGTGAGCACAGGTGTCTGTTCCTTTTCTGCTCACATCATAGGACCAAAGCATTGTTTACAAAAAGAGCATGGCAAATGGGTTCCACTGTAAGCCACTGAAGCCAGAAATTTCAAACAGATCCTAGAAACTGCAACTAAATTTTCCATTATCATAATGCCCCTTGAAAGTTTTTCTCTCCACTGATTAACCCTGTAGAGATATTCCACCCAATAGCTAGGAAAAAATCCCCTCATTTATAGGATAGCAAACATTAAGCTGAATACTTACTCTACTTCTATTCTCCCATTCCTAGCTAAGGAATTGTTGTCACTTATGGTATCCAATTACTTAATTCATATGCAATTCTGAACACATTGCAAACTGGATTAAGAATTTTCCCTCACTATGTGCTTTTAGGGGAAAAAAATACTAGAAAGGTTCAGTTCCTCCTCTAATAATATCAAGGGATGAAGTTAACATGATATACCACTAAGGATGCTTACTTTAATCATTTGGTTAAGATGGTGTCTGCCCAATTTCTCTGCTGTAAAATTACCATTTTCCATTTCCATACTCTATTCTCTGGAAATACATCACTATGTCTGGCTCATGCTCATGGTGTGGAGGAAAGGTTTAATCTTCACATCATAAAGGGTGGAACTACCTACATTTATTGCTTGGAATGAGTCTGTATGGAAGATTTGCCCCTATTGTTTTCTATTAACAGTATCTCCCATATATCTCTGTTCTGCATAGATTTCTCCATTTCTAATATTAAATATCTTGTCTGTGCTACCATTGTCTCTCCACTGGACTATTTCACCAAATTATCTATAGCCTTATCTGTAAAATTGTCAATATTTTCTTGTTATGAAGCTTACAAGCTGCTGTTTGGTTTGACTCCTACTAATATCCCTAGCCCTAACATCCCATGATTCTCATTTCTCTACCTCTCTTAGTTGTTGGTTTTTCATAAGTTCACCTACTTATTATCCTCCCTCTTGCATTTGCCCACCAGACAGAGTACTTCTCCCATTCCATGTCATCTAGAAAACAAGTTATTTTTTTTTCTTTTAATGGCAGGAAGAAACCATTTTCTGACATTCTTTTTTTTTTTTCTTTCCTGACATTCTTAACTCAGAAAATCTTAGCACTAATATTTCTCCTTAGCAGCATTTGCCATCATTGCAATGGCAGATTATTGTTTTTGATGATAATTTAATCAGTACACAGTCCCCACAAAAACAGAAACTAATCTCTCTTTTTTTTTCAATATTTCATTCCTAACATGAAGCTTAGACACAATATTTTGGTGGCACTCCATAAATTTTGATTGAATCAATTGCATTCATTCATTCATTCATTCATGAAGATTAACTAATAATTAGATCAAGCTTATTCAGGGATTATTACCCAGGGATCATCTGGGAATTATAAAGTAAGTGTTAAGATAGTGGGTTGATACTCTAATAAAGTTTATATCTTTATTGCTGTTTCCCCATTTGCTGGTCAATGACTATTTGTTCCCCTCTTACCTCTTTTCCTGCTTTTATAGCATTGCAAGTTGTTCATCATTTGCAAGGCATTTAGATTACTTTGTAATTAACTTCTTTGACTCATCACTGACTAGATATTCATGATTCTTCTCTATTTGTTTCTTTATATCCTGATTGTGTTTTCTGGATTGTTGAGGTTGCAACTTACAGAAGTCAACTTCAAGTAACTACATATAAAATAGGAATATCTTATTTTGTCTTACTTTTAATGTAAAATATAAATGTAAAATTAGAAGTACATTGTGAAATGATTACAGAAACTGAGTTAATTAACAAACTGTCACTTTACATAGTTCTCTATTTCTGTACACATGTGGTGAGAACACTTAAGATCTACCTACTCTCTTAGCAAACTGTAAGTATGTAATACAGTACTATTGACTATAAGCATGGTATTGAAATCAGATCTCCAGCATGTACTAATCTTGTAGTTGGAAGGTTAATATACCGTGTGACTTTATGGAATTCAGGGACACATTAAGGATGAGTGGATCAAGGACTTAGATAGCTTTCAAAAACTCCACAATTACTTCTCTCAAGTGTTTTATCTGTTTCTCTCTATTCAAATCCTCTACTATTATTTCTCAGCCAATTCCACCACATAGATGTTCTGTATTTACATTCCCCTCTACATTCACCAGTCTCCTGGTTTTAATAATGAGGGGAAGGACTTTGTATTTCCTAATTAGTTTGTTAAGCTAAGAGAGCCTCTGTAAAGCACTGTGTTAAAATTAAATACATAATGGAAACTGAACTTGAAAATTCCCTAAGCAGACAAATCCATTTATGTATGTATGCATGTATGTATGTATTTTTGAGGGGGGCCAAGGAGGGTAGGGAGGGTCATAGGGAGATGGAGAGAGAATCTTAAGCAGGCTCCATGCTCAACACAGAGCCTGACTTGGGGCTTGATGTCATGACCCTGAGAGGGTCATGAGCCAAAATCAAGAGTTGAATGCTTAACTGACTGAGCCACCCAGTTGCACAAAGACAAAATCATTTTAGCCATGTAAGCCAAATTAAATCTGCCCTATTTCAAGAATAGAAGTGAAACTTAGGTTATTTCATATAAATGCTTCTGAAAATAATAAATGAAATTTAATTTTCAGATTGCCTGGGTAGCTTAGTGGGTTAAGCTTCTAACTCGTGGTTGTAGCTCAGGTCAGGAAATCAGAGTCATGAGATCAAGCCCTGCGTTAGGCTAAAGAAGAAGAAACTTAAATTTCACTTTCCAAAAAGGGTGTAAAATAATCTCCTTTAACGAATTACATGCCACCTAGAAATCTCCATTGTAAGAGCTAATCATTGTAAAGGCTAAACAACTTCCTCACTTTCACTTTATAAGCCATTCTGTAACTTCAGGTCCCTGAGTTTCAAACCAGTTTTTTTTTTTTTTAAGATTTTATTTATTTATTTATTTGACAGAGAGAGAGAGAGGGAGAGAGAGCGAAGGAGCACAGGCAGACAGAGAGGCAGGCAGAGGCAGAGGGAGAAGGAGGCTCCCTGCCCAGCAAGGAGCCCGATGTGGGACTTGATCCCAGGACGCTGGGATCATGACCTGAGCCGAAGGCAGCTGCTTAACCAACTGAGCCACCCAAGCGTCCCTCAAACCAGTTTTAAATTAGAAAACTCCCAGTTCATCAACAGTTCTCACATGAACAATAAAATCTTACTATTTGTTGATTTGATGGTTTTAACGTTGACATTTCTGGAATTGACAAGAGTTTCGAAAAATATATTGATGAGTAAATTCTCAGGTGATGAAAAATGTTGATGATAAATTTTCTCATTCCACTTACAGCTTTCTAAATTTCTACGTGAACATTTCTGGATAACTTTATGGACCCATCTATAATATGAAGAGGAAATATTCTTCACAGAGTAGTAAATTGGATTAATTTAGGTAACCCACACATATAATTTTTATAATCTGGAGATATGTCTCACCATATAGTATATATTTATATTGTACATGTTTTTGAATGGCCTTTTGAATATTAAATTGTTTTAAATAGATAGGAGAGGGTGCCTGGGTGGCTCAGTGGGTTAAGCCTCTGTCTTTGGCTCAGGTCATGACATCAGGGTCCTGGGATCAAGTCCCGCATGGGGCTCTCTGCTTGGCGGGGAGCCTGCTTCCTCTTTTCTCTCTGCCTGCCTCTCTGCCCACTTGTGATCTCTCTCTGCCAAATAAACAGATAAAATCTTGAAAAAAAAGAGTAAAAAATATATAGGAGAAAATTTTAAAAGGAAATGAACAGAAACAATATAGAGAAGTGCTTTGCTCATGAGGTTAAACAGAAACTAATATGAAATATTGAACTAATTAATTAAGCAGCAAATTATGTTACATGTGATTGTCATAGTCTCAGGCTAATAAAGACTACTAACTTCACTATTCAAATTTCAAAATAAAACTGAAACTTTAGAAAATGAATATTTTTCAATTAAACACATAATTTGCAATATGATTTTCATATTTAATATAATAATTTATATTTAATGCATATTCCTTTGACTTCATGTTTGTGTGATCTAGTCTTTGCCTAGTGAGAACTTTCATTTGACATATCTTTCCTGTAAACCTTTAAAAGCAAAGCAAGGATGTGTGGGTAGCTCAGTTGATTAAGTGGCTGACACTTTTTTTTTTTGATAATTTTAAATATTTTTTCAATGTTCCAAGATTCATTGTTAATGCACCACACCCAGTGCTCCATGCAATATCTGCTCTCCTTAATACCATCATCATCACTTAATACTCCTCATCACCAGGTTCACCCAACCACACTTCACCTCCCAAACCCCCAGTTTGTTTCTCAGAGTCCACACTTTCTCACGGTTTGTCTCCCCCTCAATTTCCCCCCACTCACTTCTCTCCAACTCCCAATTTCCTCCATGTTATTCCTTATGCTCCACAAGTAAGTGAAACCATATGATAATTGACTCTCTCTGCTTGACTTATTTCACTCAGCATAATCTCTTCCAGTCCCATCCATGCTGATACAAAAGTTGGGCATTCATCTTTTCTGATGGAGGCATAATACTCCATTGTATATATGGACCATATCTTCTTTACCCATTCATCTGCTGAAGGACATCCTGGCTCTTTCCACAGTTTGGCGACTGTGGCCATTGCTGTTATGAACATTGAGGTACAGATGGTTCTTCTTTTTTCACTACATCTGTATCTTTGGGGTATACCTAGTAGTGCAATTGCAGGGTCATACTGTAGCTCAATTTTTAATTTCTTAAGGAATCCCCACACTGTTTTCCAAAGTGGCTGCACCAACTTGCATTCCCACCAACAGTGTAAGAGGGTTCCCTTTTCCCCACATCCTCTCCAACACTTGTTGTTTCCTGTCTTGTTCATTTTGGCCATTCTAATTGGTGTAAGGTGGTATCTCAATGTGGTTTTGATTTGAATCTTCCTGATGGCTAATGATGATGAACATTTTTTCATGTGTCTGTTAGCCATTTGGATGTCTTCTTTGGAGAAGTGTCTGTTCATGTCTTCTGGTCGTTTTTTGATGTGATTATCTGTTTTGTGTGTGTTGTGTTTGAGGAGTTCTTTATAGATCTTGGATATCAGCCCTTTGTCTGTATTGTCATTTGCGAATATCTTCTCCTATTCCGTGGGTTGCCTCTTTGTTTTGTTGACTGTTTCCTTTGCTATGCAGAAGCTTATTATCTTGATGAAGTCCCAAAAGTTCATTTTCACTTTTGTTTCCTTTGGCTTTGGAGACATGTCTTCAAATAAGTTGCTGTGGCCAATGTTGAAAATGTAACTGCCTATGTTCTCCTCTAGGATTTCGATAGATTCCTGCCTCATGTTGAGATCTTTTATCCATTTTGAGTTTATCTTTGTGTATGATGTAAGAGAATGGTTGAGTTTCATTCTTCTATACATAGTTATCCAATTTTCCCAGCACCATTTATTGAAGAGACTGTCTTTTTTCCATGTATATTTTTCCCACTTTGTTGAAGATTATTTGATCATCAAGTTGCGGGTCCATAACTGGACTCTCTACTGTGTTCCACTGGTCTATGTGTCTGTATTTGTGTCAGTACTATGCTGCCTTGGTAATCACAGCTTTGCACTAAAACTTGAAATCAGGCAAAATGATGACCCCAGTTTTGTTTTTCTTTTTTAATATTTCCTTAGCAATTTGGGGTCTCTTCTGGTTCCATACAAATTTTAGGATTTTTTGTTCTAGCTCTTTGAAAAATTAAGTAGCTGACTCTTGATTTCAGTTCAGGTCATGATCACAGGGTCATGGGATCAAGCCCTCCATGAGGCTCTGCATTCAACAAGGAGTCTGCTTGATATTTTCTCTTCCCCCTTATGCTCTCTCTCTCAAATAAATAAACCTAAAAAAAAAAAAAAGGGAAATCACAACATAATACCCATATTTTTATGGACCCTTCTGTCAATAAACATATATACAAACATTGCGAAACAGGGCTATTTTCCCTAAGGTACTAGTTTTCCACACTTTTTATTGATTCTGGGTATGTTCTACAATGAATTGAAACAGAAAAGCAAATGCACTCTTACACAAGTGAGCTTGTAGTGTTACATAAATTGCTTGGACAATATCCATTAGCAAGAATATTTCAAAAGAAAGCTTCACAGTTCTAAATCTCTAAAGAATCTATCTCTGAAAGAGAATATGGTAAATTGCAAGGATGAAAATGAAAATGGTAGGAAATAGAGATTTCAAGGAAGTGTCAGCAAATGGACACTTAAGAGATTGCAGCTGGGACAAAAAAGATATCATTGTGGGGGGACAAAAAGAATAAAATTACAGTTAGAAATTTCCAAAACGTTGGGGCACCTGGGTGGCTCAGTTTATTAAGCCTCTGCCTTCAGCTTCGGTGTGATATCAGGGTCCTGGGATGGAGCCCCATATCTGGCTCTCTGCTCAGCAAGGAGCCCACTTCCCCCTTCTCTCTCTACCTGCTTCTCTGCCTATGTGTGATCTCTGTCTGTCAAATAAATAAATTAAATCTTTAAAAAAAAAGAAATTCCCAAAAGGCATATATATCCTATTTTTTCACCTGTCTGTCTTGGAATCACTATGGGATTTAGTACCTCCTTTAGGTATCCTGGAACTTCCTCAGACATTAAAATCAATGATGAAAATTATGATGATGATAATGATGATGCCAGCAGACTAAGAAGTCTGACTAAGTCAGTTCCTCAGATTTTGGATTGCTCAATATGCCTCTCTATATAACACTTTAATCTAAGCTCTGCTTAGCAATACTGAAACTTAATCTGGAATCCAAAATTTAATGTAATTAAATAAAAAGCTGTTGGCATTCATCTAGATACACACACAGCATATATATATATATATATATTTTTACCTGTACATTATTTTCAAAAATGAATCTGAGGATGATGAAGCCCAAATTTTTATTAGATTCTGTGATATGTAAAAATATATGAAAATGGGCTTCCAATTCAAAATGAAATGTTATACTTAGATAACACATAAATACATGCATCAATCAATAAATGTGGGGGGAAAAAGCAAAACCCTAAAATAAAAAATGCCATTATGTATCGAAATTACATTGACCTCTTTTTTATATTTTCTCATTCTTGTAGTAAATTTATATTCTTTTTTCTTAATTTATTTGTTTTTTTGTGAAACTAGGTACAACAGGCTGTATAGCAGATTGTGTGACATAAATCTTTCATTTCATAATTTATATCCTATATGATAAAAATATAAAAAGTCAACTAGAAAACACTTTTTCCATGAGAATAACATCATATTAGTTGCTCACAGAATTAACATTACAATGAGCAAACCTTTGGGATTGTAGGATTTTAATCTAAGTACACTTTCTTACAAGGAATCTATATTATCATGTAAAACATTATCTGATTATAGACTCACAAATTTTCACTGAAATATCAATGCAGAAAATTAAGCCTCATTACTTTAAAAAAGTACTTGGTATATAATCTAATACTAGAATCTGGGCTACTGACATCCTTCTACACAGCCAGTGGAGTCCTATTGAGAATAATGTCCAGTGTCCTACACACCCTCTTAGTCACAGGGAAATGGTAAATTTAAAGGAAAGAAAGTTTGGCCTTCTTAAACTATTTCTAGGATCAGAGATCCTATCTATATCTAGGATCAGAGAGCCTACCTATATCTAGGATCAGAGATCCTACCTATAAATCAGAGATTTCTATTTTCATAGAAATACTATGGTACTTGTCAGGTATAAAACTTTCTACAGAAAGAGCAGAGCTCTTTGAATGAGCCTGGAATCCCTCTTCTCTTCTATCTCATTGTTTTCTTCTTAATTATATCTATATGGGCTGCACAAAAATTAGGTAAGTAGATGAACAACCTACATCATGTAAGGTACAGTTTTAACAGACAAATACTAGAAATGTAATTATATCCTTGGATGATAGAAATTAAGTACATATTTTTTTTTCTTTAAGCTATTGGTCTTCGATAATACTAGACTTTAATTTCTCTTCCAAAAATTAGGTAAGTAATATTAGTCTGAAGTTCACCTTTCTTCATCTTGAGAACTTGAGTTTTCTCCCAGTTAACGTGTCCATGTAGGTATGGGTCTGTAAGCTATGTTTACAGGCATCACAAAGCTATGCTGCATGCCCACCTGTCACCTTATTCAGTGAATGAGCACTTGATGGCTGCAACTCCTCAGTGTATTTCATAAAAATCACAGGACTGGTGACTTATAAGCACTTTATCTCTCCCTAAAGACTTTCACAGTGTTCTCAGACATCTATTAAATCTCCAAGGAACATCTTATATAAATTGTAACATTTTCAAAGTTTTGCTGAAATTTAGTTATGGGAGAATTACAACCTGGTGAGAGAAAGTGATTAGTGTAGTTATGATACTGACTGATAACTGTCACATAGGTCAACTACCTCTCTAGAATTTTCTCACCCTTCTTTTTCCCTGGCCTTTGTTTCCAATATTATCTTCATCCATATCCTTCCTATCTAAAATCCTGGCCCCAAATCTTAGGAACACCAAGGAGAAAGGAGAACAATGGATGTCTTCCCATTGCCACATCCAAACCCCATATTTAACAAACATAATTTCAGACAGGCTTTTCTCCTAAAAAGAGAGAAAAACATGGTTTTTTTTCTTATACTTCTATTGGCTGGATTTTTTCTGACCCCAAAAATAAATTTTAGTTTGCATAGAAGAAAGGTTCATTAAATAAGTTATGCATTTCATCCATTAACTTGAATGAAGAGATTGAATGTTTTCCAATGCTATAGCAACATAAATTTAATTACACTAAATACTTCTCAGCTGAGAATCAAAAAATTCCTATCTTTTTTTGTTTGTTTGTTTTAAAGAGTTTATTTATTTGACAGAGAGAGAGAGAGAGGGAGAGAGAGAGAGCGCACCAGTAGGCAGAATGGCAGACAGTGGGTGAGAGAGAAGCAGGCTTTCAGTTAAGCAGGGAGCCCAATGCAGGGGGCTTCATCCTAGGACTCTGGGATCATGACCTCCTAGGACTCTGGGATCATGACTTCAGCCAAAGGCACCTGCTTACTGACTGAGCCACCCAGGCACCCCAACAATTTCCTATCTTAAGAATAAAACTTTAATTCTCCAGATACTCTTGACTTCTCTCTTTCCCACTGTACATTTGAGCACCTAATTTATAAACAAAACATGTGATCTACCTTTAAAATCTTTTATAAATGGACAATTTCTTTTCACTTCCTTTACTATCACATTGGACAAAGCTATAAATAGTTCTTACCTGCATTGTTGTAGTCATCTCCTGAGAGGTATCCCTTTTTGCATCCTTGTCATTTTTCAGCATATCCACAAGAGAGAA
The DNA here is from genome assembly GCA_003697995.1 of Taxidea taxus jeffersonii. Classification (NCBI taxonomy): domain Eukaryota; kingdom Metazoa; phylum Chordata; class Mammalia; order Carnivora; family Mustelidae; genus Taxidea; species Taxidea taxus. The sequence goes on along the minus strand of RCUC01162757.1, from coordinate 42,469 downwards.
GTCTATTTGATCCTATAATCATCTATAAAAACTTTTCCTGGTTTTATTTTGACCTTACCTCCTCTAACTTTCCCCCTCATGCATTAGTTTTCAGATTAACCTTTTTGATTTTTCTGTAATACCAGCCATTTTCTTGACTAAGGGCCTTTGTGAAAGTTGTTTTCCTCACTTCAAATACTATTGCCCAGATATCTGTATGTCTCACTAGATATCTATACATTTCATATCTATATAATTTCACTCAGGTGACGTCTTCAGTCTTTGTTCAACTGCCATCTTCATAGTGAGGTCTTCTGGGAAAATGTAAATTATAATTGGTTGTCATTTATATCCTGTCTCCCTTTTCTATGTAACTCTTATTATCAAAACTTATTTATTTAGATTGTTTTCATTCAGCACTCTGTTACATGTAAGTTATATGAGGGCCAATATTTATTTCCTCTTTTACTCTTGGATGTAAGCCCAATGCCTAGATGGAGTGCCTAATACATAAAATGAGTAATTTTTAATAAATGACTGAATTAGAGATTGTACAAATTCACCATTTTCTTCACAATTGGAGATTATTTTTATTTTTTAAAAGATTTTATTTATTTGTCAGAGAGAGAGAGAGCACAAGCAGGGGTAGCAGCAGGCAGGAAGAGAAGCAGACTCCCTGCTGAGCAAGGAGCCAGATATGGGACTCCATCCCAGGACCCTGAGATCATAATCACAACCTTAGCCAAAGTCAGACTCCTAACCGACTGAGCCACCCAGGCATCCCTGGATATTACTTTAATAACAAAAATTGAGATAGAATAAAAATTAATTACAATTTTTAGAAGTGAGGGGGATGGTAACAAATGGGATAGATTAGAGAAGGATAGTGTACCATGAAAAACTCTTGAAATATTTCTAATAAGTAATTAATAATAATAATGTAGATAGCATTTTTTTCCTTCTTACACATCTAGTTGTTGCAGTAAGGACTTCTGTACATTATTTTATGTTAGAAGACTGCTCTATATCCATAATTAATGAGTTGAAACATTCTTTCCTGTTTCTGATTTTAGAACCTAAGTTAGTAACCACTATCCCATCCTGCCTCATATTTAACAAGTTGTTTTTAAGCCTGGTTCTAAATAAAGATCAACCTTGAGGCTGCTTAAAATCACGTTGTTCATTTTTTATTTTCAAAATATGAAATCTCAATCCTCAGGGGTGATAAACAGAAGTCTTTTTAAATAAACAAGTAACAAAAAGTTTCCAAGTGGAACTGATATGTAGCCAGTGTTAAGAACCAATGCTACAGAGCATCAAAAAATAATTCAGCCAGAAAATAAACCATCTAGAAAAATGTTTTATTCAGTGGAAACCACAGAAACTAAGTGCAACAGGAAACAAAAGAAAAAAATTTGTCATCAGATAGATGTATAGCTCCACAAAAATCATTTCACTAGCTTCTGAAATAGCAAACTAATTTCTAATAAGATATTAGGCAGGAAATGAAATCAACAATAATGCAAACAATTTGCATAAAAACTAACAATTCTCCAAACAGTTATTTTTAAATCATTAACATACACATTGTATTAAAATTCACCAAAACATTTTTTACACGATAGAACATGCAATGTGAGTTCAAAAGAATTGTAAGCACAAATGGCTATTTTTCTAACCTACTCTAATTATGAGTGAACAATAACAACAAAAACTGAAGAATGTGATTACTGTAGCAAACGGAGTATTCATTCTCTCAACACAGTTTATTTAAGCACCTATCTTCCCCAGGTTCAGGAAATATGAAATATGCATAAAAAGCTAAACTTATACTCAAAAATTGAACATCAGAGGGGAGAAACATAGTTCGAAGAAAACTACTATTAAGTAATATATGATAAATGATATAAGAACCAACTGAACCAGCCATGATAGGAGGGCAAAGAAGTAAGTGAAATTAGTATAGTACAGAAGTTAAATAAATAACATTTTGAATTACACAGATCTGAATTTTTTTCTCAGCTTCTACTTTGGCAAGTCAGGTAGATGCTCACCAACATCCAAGCTCCTCTTATTAAATTTAATACAGCCAAGTTTTAGCTGGATACGTGTCCTACTTATTTGATATTTTCCTTTTCAGCTGACTTGTTCCACGGCGTGACTAAATTTTGCCCAGTGAAATGCAACAAACAACAAAGTGAGCATCTTCTGGTGCACAGCCTGAATATGGAAGTGTGAGCATTACCCAGCTTTTCCTTCTTCCCAATGTCAAGGAAGAGAAATTGTTACATGATCTTATGTTGTAATACTGGAATGTGTTGTTGGTCTTCTGCCTTTTGGCTCACTACTTAAGTGGGTTGTAAATTATGAGGAGTATGTTGTATGTGATAAGAAGTGATCCACACTCTTAATCCATTGCATTTCAGTTTTTAAATTCTCAGTATGTCTACCTTCATTTACTATAGAAATGTATAGACATTGTCATACCACTATATTATCATACCACTAGACTCTATTCAGACAAGTTATACAACTTTTCTTTGCCCCATAACAAGCACATTTGTAATCATTCAACTGTTTCCTAAAGCAGCAAAAATACAAGTGAGATGAATAAGGAGTACCTAACCTATGGGATTAGGAGAGGGAGTGGTGGTATTAATACAAGAGCCATTAAATGATGATCAAGATGTCTGAAGGTGTAGATCAGAAATCAATTTCCTAAAGAGAAGCTTTACTTAATTTGAAGCATTCCTGGAATTAAGAGCAAGTGAAAATCCAGAGGTACTAAAAAATCTATATATTAGAATGTGTAACTGAGGATTGTATATTGGTACTTGAAAAGAAAATATTTTTAAAGTTATACTTGCAAAAAATGACAATTAAAATCACTTTACACATTTTGCTCTTTTAATCAATTAATTATTATTTTTTTATTTAAGCAGCAGCACAGGTGAGGGATCAGTGGGGAGGTGAGAGGGGATGAGAGAGAGGAAGAGAGAATCCTTTCCTTGTGCAAAGCCAGAAACGGGGCACAAATCTCATAACTCTGAGATCATGACCAAGTAAATAAAGAGTTGGATATTTAACTGACTGAGCCACTCAGGCTTCCCTTAATCAATTAATTCTAAATATCTATTTTTATCAGTGACATCAGCCAGCTTAATTCAAAGTGTATTACCTGACTTGGGTAGTTTTTTGATAGAGAACATGAAAACATATCATTTAGATTAAAATTGTCATCATGACATACTATTTAACTAAATAATAAAGGGAATTTAAAACATTTAATTTTTTAGAGTACAACTCAATGTAAATTTTTCACTAAACTTCCCAAGCTATTTGGGAAAATATCAACCAGAAAAATTTATAATATGTGAAGAAGCTACATTTCTCCACAAATAGGATAGTCTTAAGTACAGTATTTTTTTCCAGTAATATCCACCATCAGTTCAGGTAAGCAGTCTTCTGAGAAAGCAACTGTCTCATCTGATCATCTAAGAAAATTGCATATGATTTCCTACTGGGAGGGGAACACTGGGTATTTTTACCATTTTATGCTTAAAGATGACCACTAAGTAGGCTGTACTCATGTTGACTTTGGTTTTAAGGTAGCTATTATATCTTTCCCAAGGACTTTAGACTGGAAAACATAGCTCTTTTGTTGGTAAAATATAATCATCCAAGTTTAGTACATATACAAGCTTGCAAATGATAGTCATAGAAAACAGTGAAAATAAACAAGTACATATTTGGCACAAGTTTGGAGTCTTCATTCTTTGAATTTATCTCTTTATATAATAGGAATTAATAATTTTAAAGTGATTCTAGTGTTCAGAAGCAGGCTTCCTAATGAGCAGAGAGCCAGATGGGGGCTCAATCCCAGAACTCTGGGATCATGACCTGAGCTGAAGGCAGAGGCTTAACACACTGAGCCACCCAGGCACCCCTAATCTTAAAAGATACCATCATACAAAAAATTGTAACTATGCATGATGATGGATGTTAACTAAACTTATTGTAGTAACTGTTTCTCAATGTACACATATCAAATAATTGTTTTATACACAAAAACTAATACAGTGGTTACTATGTCAGTAACAACAAAGAAATTCATAATTCTATAAACCACAAGACTGCTTTGCAGAACACTATCACCACATTATATTTATCATGAAATTTTAAAAACACAAGTAACATTAAAAAAGTTTCCACCGTTTTAGAAAAATTTCACATTTCTTTTATTCCACTTACAATAATCAATGTTTTTAAATATATTCTTATATGCTTTGTTTCACTTATACCCCACACTGTCTGGACACATGTATCTTCCACATTTGGTGGCTTAAAAAAGTTCAAATGTTGAAGGATATCTCAGCTCCTTGCACATTTGTGAATGGTTAAAGAAGACATGGTTCATATACACGATGGAATATTACTCAGCTAACAGAAAAGACGAATACCCACCATTTGCATCTACATGGATGGAACTGGAGGGGATTATGATAAGTGAAATAATCAAACAGAGAAAGACAAATATCATATGGCTTTACTCATATGTGGAACATAAAGTATAGCATGGAAGACCACAAGGGAAGGGAGGGAAAACTGAATAGGAAGAAATCAGAGAGGGAGAAAAACTATGACAGACTCTGGACTCTGGGAAACAAACTGAGGGTTACAGAAGGGTGGAGGTTGGGGGATGGGGTAACCTCATGATGGGTATTAAGGAGGGCACACGTTGTAATAAACACTGGGTTTTATATGCAACTAATGAATCGTTGAACACTACATCAAAAGCTAATGATGTACTATATGCTGGCTAATTGAACATAGTAACAAAAAATTCAAATGTTTCAAAATTTTAAAGCTAACAATACAGTCTGATCCTCAGTGGCTCTATTTCAATCAGTTTGCTGACTCTTGCTGTAAAGCAACTGTATATATTTTCAGTATTTTTCTTGTACTACCTTCTTTTTTTATAAGTACTATTCTTTAAATTTTCACAGTTGGGGCGCCTGGGTGGCTCAGTGGGTTAAAGCCTCTGCCTCCAGCTCAGGTCATGATCTCAGGGTCCTGGGATGAAGCCCCTCATTGGGCTCTCTGCTCAGCAGGGAGCCTGTTTCCTCCTCTCTGCCTGCCTCTCTGCCTACTTGTGATCTCTGCCTGTCAAATAAATAAAATCTTTTAAAAAAATTTTCACAGTTGTTTTTTTTCAATTTATTTTCTTGTGTGTGTGTGTGTGTGTGTGTGTTTCCCCCCCAGATGAGCAGGATTTATCACAACTGAAAGCTTATTGCTCATGACAAGTTATGATAATGGCTTTGTTTATTCTCCCAAATAGCTGGTGTTGGGATATTTCTGTCTCATTCAGAAATAAAACCTGTACTATACTGAAACTGCATATCTCAATTGTGAATAATATATCTCTATTTATATAGGTCATTAACATCTCAATCCTGAGTTCTTATTTCATGGGAATTCAACACCTTTTGTTAATATGATGTTATTTCCCTTGTTCCCATTTATGACAGCATAACTTTTTTAACTTAAGACTATAATAAAGAAGTTGGATAAAGTCCTTTATTTCCTTTTATCTTAATGTCTAAGATTAAGACTAACTGTGGTAAAGACTGATGTAGTCTCTATGAAAATGTGCCTTATTTTTTTTAAGAGCCTTATTAATTGGTTGCAGGAAAGTCTGCCAGACTACAAAGGGAGACAATGTTTTATAGCCTTAATATGTGTTTAAATAAGAAAAATTTCCTCAGAGTTAACTCAAAAACAGAAGTTACTAAAAGCCCTTCATTCTTGAGAGACAATTATGTTGAAGTACTTTAAGTAGGAAACTATATGATAATGGCATTTAAAATAAGTTTTAGTCTAACATGCAGATGAGGAAATCAAGGCCAGCTGCAAATGAAATAGATTTAAGGGGATCTTTCTTTATCATGTGAAATAAACACCCTTCAAATTATGTGTTATTTTTACAATAACTAAAGACAAAAACGGTTGTGAAAGCACTTTGCATATCTTAAAAATATTATAGAAATCTTTTTCCTGTTAGTTGAAATAATGTATGGCAATGTTTTGCACAAACTTGGAGCTCTGATGTCAAATAAGTAACAACTACCATAAAGAATAATTAAATGACAAGATAGAAGTAATTGGCATGTTTCTTAAAGAATATCTGGGAACACATGAAAACTGACATAACTATGCATATGTTGTTAAGCCGTTTATTATATTTAATATTATTTTAGGAGTCACGCTACACATTGCCCTTTCAACAACTAGGGTATCACACTGCTTCTAAGTATACTTTATAAAACCGTTTTGAATCTATTTTCCTGATTAAAAAATTGTCTCTCTATAGCAATCATAAAAAGGTAGCAGGATATGTCTTATGCCATAGGTCTTATTTTATGTATTTTATGCATGAAGAAAACCTATGTTAGTCAAAACTTCTACTCACCTGTTAATTAACAAAATATAGGCACAGTACCTAGGACTAATTATTTACTTTTGTCAAAATGGAAACATCTTATATCTGTAATTTTTATTCATGGCTTTCTACTCTCAAGTGATATTTTATCTGTTTTAGAATGAACACACCTCATTCCAACATTTTAAATCAGTAATAAAGCTGAGAGATTGTTTTTTAGATTTACTAATCTAAAATAGTGAATTAATGCAAATTACCCTAAGGAAAATATCCCTACTCAACTACGTTCAGTGAACACAGTCAGTGTATAAGAATAAGACAAATGAGTGAAAGACACTGGCAACTGGGCACAGGGATGAGCAATGGAATGCATGCTTATCTCACTGTTAACAGATATGATTTTCCAAGAAAAGCCTAAAATCGGAAACATTATGTGAAATGGTCTGATTTTAAAAACAGTGTATGGGCCAAGCAAAGCAAAGCACATAATTCAAATGTGATTAATCAGATTTAATTTCATTCAGACAACTGTAAGATATTCTGTCAATTAGGATTTCATTAGATTGATAAAATGGATAAATTAAAGTATTAATAACTTAATTTATCATATTTTAATAATTTCATAACAAGAAAATCTTCACATAGACCATTAAAGAATGACACTTGATTCTATATAATTGATTCCTTTAATCTTTTCTATTTGACATTCCTAAGAAGTGGCTCTCACCTCATGGGCCAAGATGAGTACTGAAGCTCCAGCCATTGCATTCATGTTCCATGTAGAAAATCAGGAGAAGTTAAGATTTTAATACTTCTCTGTATTGGGATTTGTGAGTTATGAAATAACACATTTGCTTTTTGTCTAACTAGTCACATGGCCATACAACGTGTGAGGTGGAAGTGGGAGTACTTTCTTATTTTAGGTGACCATTAGCCCGAATTAAAGTAAAAAATAAAAACAAAACAAACAAACAAATAATAAAAAAACAAAGGTTTTATTATTGAAGAAGGGGAAATGTGTACTGAGGTAAACAACCAAAGGATTCTGCTATAGCATCTTCTCAGCATAGAGGTGAAGACAGTCTGTTGTGGAGATTGATTGGTTTGGATAAATATTGTTACTTTCATTTTTAGCTTTATGACCTCAGGCAAGTAGCATATAGGCATTAGTTTGCTCATCATAAAATAAGGATAATAATGATACCTCACAGGTTATTATGAGAGTCAACTAAGTTCTTAGACTAGAGCTTACCACAGAATAGGTGTCAGAAATATCTACTATCTCTAGTATATGGTGAAGGAGAGCCATCATCACTCAAGGAAAAAACATCTGATATGATCCCAACTAAAAATGACCTAATCCTGACTGGTGTGAGGTGGTATCTCATTGTGATTTTGATTCGGATTTCCCTAATGCCCAGTGATATTGAGCAAGTCAGGAAACGACAGATGTTGCCGAGAATGTGGAGAAAGGGGAAGTCTCCTACACTGATGGTGGGAATGCAAGCTGGTGCAGCCACTCTGGAAAACAGTAAGGAGGTTCCTCAAAAAGTTGAAAATAGAGCTACCCTATGACCCAGCAATTGCACCATTGGGTATTTACCCTAAAAATACAAATGTAGTGATCTGAAGGGGCATGTGCACCCGAATGTTTATAGCAGCAATGTCCACAATAGGCAAACTATGGAAAGAACCTAGATGTCCATCAGCAGATGAATGGATAAAGAAGATGTGGCACACACACACACACGCACACACAATGGAATACTATGCGGACATCAAAAATGAAATCTTGCCATTTACAACATGGATGGAACTAGAGGGTATTATGATGAGTAAGATAAGTCAATCAGAGAAAGACAATTATCATATGATCTCTCTGATATGAGGAATTTGAGAGGCAGGGCAGAGGGCCGTGGGGGGAAGGGAGGGAAAAATGAAACAAGATGGGATTGGGAGGGAGAAAAACCATAAGAGACTCTTAATCTCATGAAACAAACTGAGGTTTTCTGGGGGTTGGGGGTGTAAGAATAGGGGGGCTGGGTTATGGACATTGGGGAGGGTATATGCTCTGGTGAGTGCTGTGAAATGTGTAAGCCTGATGACTCCCAGACCCCTGGGGCAAATAATACATTACATGTTAATTTTAAAAAATCCACTATTTGTAAAGAACTAACCTTAAATAGTCATTTATTCCACTAGACCTACTAAATGATTTAAGGTTTACCAACTTTCTTAGGAATTTAGAATTGCTTAAAAGAAGAAACATACTTCATATCCTAATGGAATTTAGAATGGGACAATTTCAAGCAAGAACATAATCCTCGGAAAAACTCTGTGGGTAGTATTTTTAAGTTCCCCCATTTTATAGATGATGACATTGAGGCAGAGGGTGTTTAAATAATCTTTCCAAGGTCACATGGGTAAAAGATTTTTAAGCAAGGCTAAGTCACAAAGTCTAAATTCCCCAAAACATAATTTTAGCTACAGAATTCCATTTACAGAAAAAAGCCCTGTTCTTTAAACCTGGGTGGTGACCTGAAAATGAACCTGCTTTCTCCACTGACTTTATTGAGTTTTGAAGGGATGAGCCAAGAAAAGGGCATGCGTATTGGGCATCAGACCTGTCTCTGGGAATAGTGGTGGTGGTGAGAGAAATAAGTTTTTCTTCAGTCATATTACCCTAATTTTGTGGGTTATCTCAGTTTTGTCATTTCTTTATTTAAAGAAAAGAAGTAAAACTTAGTAGCACTGCTTAAATATTTCAGAAATCCTGGTCAATTATTTTTGCAAGAAGGATTTAATCATAATCCAATCCTTATGAAGCAAATGAAAAGACAACTCAAAGTAATTTAAACGAACATAATCTGGATATGATTGTTATTTGGTTGTGAATATTATTCAAAGGTGGCGACTTCAAAGACAAAATGCTCAAACATTAATAGCTTATTTATTTGTCTTACAAATAAACAAGTTCATTCATAACATTTAGAAAGTTGTCTCTTTTGTTTTCTATTGTGGCAAGCCCTAAAGCTACGTGCATGCATAACTAAAGATGCAGACAAGATTGAAACTAATTTAGCTTTTTTCTCTCCAAATGCATTTTAAAAAAAGAGACTCCATTAGTCAAAACATTACATTCTTTCCTCCACTTTGTTCGAATCATGATGCTTATAATAAACCTATCCTCCAGCTATTTTCCATGCTTTTACTGTACCCACTGTTACTGATTATATATAATGGCATGCTGACGCTATATTTAACCCTCCTACTGTTCACTGTTAAAATTAGTCACTGTGGTACCTGATCGTATCTCATATCTTTGCATGTTTGAAGCTTGCTGAACAAAGACAGCAGGCAAGTCCTGGATTTTGTTAAACAAAGAAAAGCATGTCTTAAAACAACAAAATCCCAATTATGTTTAATCTAAGGAGAGAAAAATAAAGATGCAAGAACAAGGCAGAATACCCTGTTTTGAAAATTGTCAAGTCTTTGTCATTTTTCCCATAGAGTTACAAAAAGATTACCGCTGCTTAGTTCTTTTAACAGTATCAAGCATGCTTTGATTTGCAAGACATTGCTCTTTAAATAGGGAAGAAAAGAAAATAACGTTAAAAAGTCAAAAAAGTATAGCATGAAATACAAAAAAGAAGACCGATACTAATTGACACAAATATTACACTATTTTTTCAGTGTGCCAGAAAAGTGTGATGGGAGATACCATGCTAGAAGAAAGCACAAAATTTTTAATTTTTAGTGCCTAAATTTATTTCCTACAGTTAAGACAAATGTATGTTGTGTTTACTTGTATGCAGCAACTGGTGAGGCTGTATTTATTCAAACACCAACCTAGATGCTGCTATGAGGTATTTTTAGGTATGGATCTCATCTATAATCAGTTGACTTCAAGTGAAACAGATTGCTTGGATAATGTGTGCTGTATGTATCCAATCAGCTAAATGGCCTTAAGAACAAACCTGAGATTTTCTTGAAGAAGAAATTCCTCAACATCAGCTCCTGACCAAGAGCATCCAGCCTGCCAGACTGTGCTACAGATTTTGGATCTGCCAGTCCTCAAAAGATTCTCTCTCTTTTTTTGTCTCTATCTTGCCATCTCTCTGTCTCTATCTCTCCCCCTCCCTCCATACTCAAACACACACACATTTATACATGTATGCATATATACATAATAATAAATGTATAATTCTGTACTTATTCTGACGATTCTCTTCTGCTTCTCTGGAGAACCCTGGTTTATACAATTGCCAAGCTTACTGATTAATCATACAAATGCCACTTCTTAGATAAGGCTAATTTAATTTTTCTCTGAATTAATTCAAACTTAAATACACAGAACTTAAAACAGTTAAATATAAATTCCAAGAAAATAAAAAAAAAACATATCTAGTAGAAAACAGAATTTAAGAAAAAGAATTTCTATCAATATAGCTTGACTTATAATCCTTAAAGTGGTTTGTATTCATGTATCTAACAAAAAGAGATATTTATTACATATTGAAATTTAAATGAGCCCGACTAGATCATTTATTAGTTTTACTATTCATAGTGTAGGTAACTTAGGTAAATCACTTTATTTACTCTCAATCAGAATGTGTGTTTATATATAATATAATTTAACTAATCTATTTTACTGTGTCTTAAATACATCCTATCTATTTCTAGTACCTTTAATTATATGCTAATATATAATATTAAAAAAATAGGGGAGCCTGCTTCCCCCCCTCTCTCTGTCTTCTTCTCTGCTTACTTGTGATCTGTCTCTCTCTCTGTCAAATAAATAAATAAAATCTTAAAAAAAATAATCTCCTTCTTTCCCACTGCAACTTGGAGGAGTATTGTAGTGAAGATCAAATAGATAAATAATAAAGTGCCTTGCAGTAAGAAGTGCCTGACATATATATAATAGGAACCCAATAAAGATTAATCTTCTTCCCTTTCTCATATAATTACAAATATCATATGATTATTCCTCAGTCACAAATTTGCATGTGAATGCATGTTGTATATTATAAAAATATTAATGTTCTGTAATATTAAAACTCAAATCAGCTTTCAAAGTTAATACATTGCATTCTAGATTTTAAAAGAATGTATGTGATGTTGATGGGTTCTGCAAAGTACTCATGCGAAAATTTAATAAACAGTAAGTATAAAATTATAATAATTAACATTATAATTATATTTGAAATAGACCCAAAAAATATTTAAGGAAGCAGAAAATCTAAAAGATTCATTCACTGTTTGTGATTAAGGAAGCAAAAAGTCTTGAGTGACTAATCAAGATAACGCTCTTACTGTGTCCATCTCTTTCCAAATAAATAACTTCAAATATTTCTGTTAAATAAACATATCTCATTTTACTGGCCTCAGTAACATTACCCTTCTTCTAGAGCAACAGTTAATAGGGCAGACTCAGGAGCCAAAGGGCGTGAGTTCAAAACCTGTAAAAATTTGAGCAATCTGAACTGAAGCTACTGCTGCCTTCCCCACTTTCCAGCATCTTTGTATCTCATACAGAATTTTTGAGTATTTAGTGAGATAACACACAAAACTTCTAAGAACAGTGTCTAGCACATAAGATGTCTCAAAACATAGTAGAATAGTTTTACTAGGGGCACCTAGGTGGTTCAAGCAGTTAAGTGTCTGCCTTCTACTCAGGTCATGATCCCAGAATCCCAGCCCCACATCAGGCTCCCTGCTCAGTGGGGAGTCTGCTTTTCCTTCTCCCACTGTCCCTCCCTGCACTTGTGCTCTGTCAAATAAATCAAAATCTTTAAAAAAAAGAATGTATTTGCTAAAATACTATAATGGTACATAATTATATCAGGCTTAATTTTGTTGAAATTCCAAGTATTTATATCAGACTTTAAAAGGTGAAAAAAATATTAATTTTATTCTATAGTAAAAAATAATATGACAATAAATATAACAATAAATGCTTAAAATATTTGTTGGTTTTACAGTTTGACATTGAGTGTCAAGAATCTGTTATTTATACCAGATAAAGAAACCATGAGGGATGCCTGGGTGGCTCAGTTGGTTAAGTAGCTGCCTTCGGCTCAGGTCATGATCCCAGCGTCCTGGGATCGAGTCCCACATCGGGCTCCTTGCTTGGCAGGGAGCTTGCTTCTCCCTCTGTGCCTGTGCTCACGCTCTCTCTCTCTCTAACAAATAAATAAATAAAATCTTAAAAAAAAAAAAAAAAGAGAGTGAGAGAGAGAGAACTACAGGCCAATATCTCTAATGAACACAGATACAAAAATATCAACAAAACATTAGCAAATTGAATCCAACAATACCTTAAAAAGATCATTCACCATGATCAAATGGGATTTATTTCTGGGATGCAAGGGTGGTTCAATATTCACAAATCAATCAATGTGATACATCACATCAACAAAAGAAAGGATAAAAGCCATATGACCATTTCATGGGGCACCTGGGTGGTACAGTCATTTGAGCATACAGCTCTTGGTTTTGGCTCAGGTCATGATCTCAGAGTTATGATATTAAGCCCTGCATTGGGCTTCATGCTTAGTGTGGAGTCTGCTTGAGATTCTCTCTCCTTCTCCCTCTGCCCCTCCCCTACCAGATAAGTAAATCTTAAAAAAATATGATAATTTCAATAGATGCAGAAAAAGCATTTAACAAAGTACAAAATCCATTCATGATAAAAACCCTCAATGAAGTAGGTTTAGAGGGAACATACATCAACATAATAAAGTCTATACAGAAATACCCACAGATAACATCCTATGGTAAAAAACTGAGAGCTTTCCTCCTAAGATCAGGAACAAGACCAGGATGTTCACTCTCACCACTTTTATTCAACAGAGTACTGGAAGACCTAGTCACAGAAACCAGACAAGAAAAAGAAATACAAGGCATCCAAATTGGTAAGGAAAAAGTAAAACATTCACTACTTACATAATACTCTAGACAGAAAACCCTAAGACTCCACCAAAAAGCCACTAGAACTGATAAATGAATTCAATAAGGTCACAGGATACAAAATCAATATAAAGAAATCTGTTATATTCTATACTAATATTGAAGTAACAGAAATAGAAATTAAGAAAACAATGCTATTTATAATTATATCAAAAAAGTAAAATATTGAAGAATAAACTAACCAAGGAGTGAAAAATCTGTTATTTGAAAACTATAAAACATTGATGAAAGAAATTGAGGATGACACAAAGAAATGGAAAGATATTCCACGCTCATGGACTGGAAAAAATAATATTGTTAAAATGTCCATACTACACAAACCAATCTAAGATTTAATGCAATCCCTATCAAAATAGCAACAGCATTTTTCACAAGAGTAGAACAAAGAATTTTAAAATTTGTATGGAACCACAAAGGACTCCAAAGAGCCAAAGCAATCTTGAAAAAGAAGAAAAAAACTAGAGGGATCATCATCCCAGATATCAAGATATACCACAAAGCTACCACAATCAAACAGTATGATACTGGCAGAGAAATAGACACATAGATGAATGGACACAGGGAATAGAGAACCCAGAAATAAATCCACACATACATGGTCAATTAATCTTCAAAAAAGGAGGTAAGAATATGTAATGGGAAAAAGACTCTTCAAAAAATTGTGTTGGAAAAATGGTACAGCTACATGTAAAAGAATGAAATTGAACCACTTTCTCACACCATACACAAAAACAAAATATATTAAAGACCTAAATGTGAGACTTAAACCATAAAAATACTAGAAAAGAGCATAGGCAATAATTTATCTGACATTGGCCATAGTAATACCTTTCTAGATATGTCTCCTGAGGCAAGGGAAACAAAAACAAGAATAAACTATTGGGACTAGTTAAAAACTAAAAGCTTCTGCAAAGCAAATGAAACAATCAACAAAACTAAAAGATAACCTACTGAATGGAAGATAATACTTGCAAATGACATATTAATTAAGGGTTAGGATGCAAAATATATAAAGAACTTATACAACTCAACACCACCACCAACATCACCAACAACAAATAATCCAATTAAAAAATGGCCTGGGGGAGCCTGGGTGGCTAAGTATATTGAGCCACTGCTCAGGTCATAATCTCAGGGTCCTGGGATCGAGTCCACATTGAGCTATCTGCTCAGCAGTGAACCTGCTCCCCCCACCCCGGCCGGGCCTACTTGTGATCTCTCTCTCTGTCAAATAAATAAATAAATAACCTTTAAATAAACAAATAATTAATTAAATAATTAAAATAGTCTGAAAACATGAACAGACATTTTTCTGAAGAAGACATACAGATGACACATGAAAAGATGCTCAACATCACTCATCACCAGGGAAATGCAAATCAAAACCACAATGACAATATCACCTCACATCTCCCAGAATGGTTAATATATAAAAACAAACAAACAAACAGTAGAAAAAAGTGTTGGTGAGGATATGAAATAAAAAGAAAATTTGTGATCTGTTGGTGAGAATACAAACTCTGTATTGCCACTGTAGAAAACAATATGGAGCTTCCTCAAAAATTTAAAAATAGAATTACTAAATGATCCAGTAATTCCATTGCCAGGAATTTACCTCCAAAATATAAAAACACTAATTTGGAAAGGTGTATGAACTCCTATATTTACTTCATAATTATTTACAATGCCAAATTATGGAAGCAGCTCAAGTGTCCATTGATAGATGAATGGATAAAGAAGAAGTGGCATATATGTACAATGGAGTATTACTCAGCCATCAAAAATAATGAAATCTTGCCATTTGCAACAACATAAACAGTACTAGTGTATGATGCTAGGTGAAATAAGTTAGAGAAAGACAAATACCATATGATTTCACTCATATGTGAAATTTTAGAAAAAAAGCAAATGGATAAAGGGAGAGGGGAAAGAGAGGGAAAGGCAAACCAAAAAATAGACTCTTAATTATAGAGAACAAACTGATGGTTACCAGAGGGAAGGTGAATGGGGGGGGGGTCATGGTTGAAATAAATTAAGAAGATTAAAAACACACTTTAAGGATGATTAGCACAGAGTAATGGTTAGATATGTTGAATCCATATACCAGAAACTGTATACAATAATCTAATTTATATACCAGAAACCAATATAATACTATATGTTATCTATATTAGAATGAAAGTAAAAAAATAACTTAAAAATAAATAAAGTATAAAAAACTGGATAATTTCATTAGATACAGTGAAATGGTAGGTGAACTGAGAATATATATTGGACAGTATTACATATTGAAAATAGAGACATTCTTTTCATTCCCTGATTATATTACTATAAAGTTGTTATCACAATTTTATTTGCAAGCTATTGAATGAATATGGACTTAACGACTCTCTTGAGGTTGTCGAAATAATAACAGAATGATACAAAATATATAGATGTGGATATACAAATGTCTTTCTCAAGATATACCATCTGGAAAAAAAATCACAAAATGATTAGTGAATCATGAATAAATGAATGAGTCAATGAGTTACAAAAAGAAAAACAACTGGTAATCTACAATATTCTTAAAGGTTTATGCTCTGATACACAGACACCCACACTCATGTGTATATATATTTCAAAAGGGTGTTAAAGAAAAAAAATTGCACACTGAGAGTTTCAATACAAATGGCAACAGGAGGGGCACCTGGATGGCTTAGTCATTAAGTGTCTTCCTTCAGCTCAAGTGATGACCCCAGGGTCCTGGGATCCAGCCCAGCATTGGGCTCTTTGCTCAACGGGAGTCTGCTTCTCCTCTTCCCACTTCCCCTACTTGTGTTCCCTTCTTGCTGTGTTTCTCTCTGTCAAATACATAAATAAAATCTAAAAAACAAAACAAAACAAAAAACAAATGGCAACAGGAAGAGTGGTAGCTTCTTTGCTGAATTGTCCCTCAATATCTCCTGCTTTGTGCTCTGCCAAGATGAAACTGGAATAGGGATAAGTTATAGAGAGTAAACTAGGGCTGCAGTGGAGTTAGATAAATCAGATTTTTCAAGATAAAGCTTTTTTCTCTCTTGTCAGGGTAGTGGCCAAGCTTTCAATAAAATCTGCTAAATTTCATCCAGTGAGTGTTATTTGTCTTAATTTATTATTCCTTGGTAGGTAGAAAAATAGTTCCTAAAAGATACCCATGTCAAATTCCTAGAACCTGTAAATGTTATCTTATATGCTAAAGGGTTTGATTAGGTTAGGGACCTTGAGAAAAAGAGCTTATCCATGGATTATGCAGGTAATGCCATGGCAGGTAAATGCCATGATAATTGTGTTTATAAAAAAGAAGCAAAGGGACATTTCACACAGACACACTCAGAGAAGACAGTGTAAAAATGGAGGTAGAGATTGGCTGACGAGACTAGAGACTTGAAAACGCCAAAACAGGCACTAGAAGCTAGAAGAGGCAAGAAGTTAATTCTTCCCTAGAGCCCCAGCGAAAGCATGGCTTTTAGATATCTGGCCTCTGGATCTGTGAGAAAATGAAATTCTATTGATTAAACTACAAACTTCATGGTACCTTGTTATACCACCCATAGGAAACTGATACAATACCACACGACTTTAGGGGCTATGTTTTCCAAGAAACAAAAAGAACCTATAGAACTGCTAGGTTCTATAATAGAGACAAATGAGTAGGCCAAGCTTAGGTTATCAAGATTATAGTTTAATTAAGGTATTCCATCTACTCCCAAACGTCGTGGTCGATAAGGAACATATTCTGGGCACTCTGAAGTTTTATCAATGACTTACATGGCTCAGCAGTGCTAGGCACTTTTCACCTCTTTCACAGAAAGAATCAGAAGACCTCAGGTAAATGTGGGATCTTTACTCTTGGTATAACATATTGCTTCAACAAAATTCCTCTAATCTAAAAGCAGTCAAAAATTAAAAATTGAGCCAGCACTCAATTTAAAGTCAATGACTGATCATTGCTCTGAGCATAGAACACCCTGAGTATAGGGCTTGTACCATTACAAGTTCAAGAGACGGGTGATGCAGTGGGTTAAGATTTTACTAGATCATCTGCCTCAACCACCAAATGAAAAAGAGTCCCAGAAAACAATCCCTTCAACTTCTCAACACATAAAGCCTTGCCAGCACTATGAGAGTGGAAGTCACTTGGACTCATTTATATTGTTTCCCAGATTCTACAAGGTGCCATAAAGCCCCCAACAGCCACAGTTTCTGCTCTGCTATCTCCATAATGCTCTATGTATCCTTTATTCTCTTTCCTTTTTTTCACCCTTTCTCCACTCTTGACACTCTATTTTGCTAAACATGTCACTTAGGTATTATGTTCATTATTTATTTTATGTCTCTCATATTAGAATATAAACTACAAAGCAAAAATCTCCAATCATTTTATTTATTAGTATATCACCCAAGCAGCTAGAACTATGTCTGGCTTATTCTAGGGGCTCAGTAAATATTTATAAATGAGTGAGTGGATGATTAAACTGGCACCTTTTTTCCTTTTCAAGGGAAAATAAATGAATCCTCAAATATACTGACCCGGATTCAAAGTTAGGTTCTATTAACTAATTGTGGTACCTAAAGAGTAACAGCTTCAATTCCTTCAATTGATGTTTCTTTTTAAAACACCAATAATAAGAATTACCTTTGTGGATTTTAGTGGGATTTAAAACTGTTTGTAATGTGATGAAGAATTTGTATATATTATATGTTGCATCTTTAGTTAAGGAGCAAAAGAAAAGAGCAAAGGGAAAGGAAAATTTTTCAACGATCAATAGGTATGCCAATTACCAATTAAAAAAACACAACTCTCAAGTTTCACTGCTTATGTTCTATAGCATTTTCTTACCTCCAACATAATAATGTAGCACACAATTACATACTTTTTGGAGCTTTGTTCTATTAGGAGTTGTCCATGTTCTGCTATTTAGCAATTATTTCCTGTGTGTGTAAAACAGGTTATACTTATATAGAAATTAAGGTGTAGTGAAGCATCATTTTTTTAAAAGTCAACTGTTTATTTCCTTTTATAAACAAACATTCTAGTAGCATTTCTTGAGAGTTCCATCAAAATATTACTGTCAGGGTTATTATGGCAAGAAGCTAACTGTCTTCCAACAACAGTAAATAAAATCCTAGATGAACTCTTTCCATTTGAAAACTCCAGTCTGCACTTTGTCTAGTCTTTCTCCATCCAAGTTTGATGATTTATCTCAATGTCTGTGCAGTCCCTTCTAGCTACGTAATGCTTTGATGAACTGTGATAAAATCTTGGACTAGAGTAATTTGATCAGTTGATTCTAGTATACACTTTTGGGGCAAGTCATGGTGGCCACTAGTCAAACCACTAGCAATACAGGTGAAGCCTAACTGTTTCCATTTGAGTCCCTCCACCCCCTTTTAATGCAGCTGTTTCAATTAATTTTATGGTGCTATTTGCTAATAATTTCACTAGAATTCATTATAGACATTATCGCTGTTCTTTCTAGCAGATGACAGAGTCATTTTTCAGGGAAGTCCTTTAAGTGAAATAACAAAGAAACCAAATGAAAAGCCAAAAGAGGGGCACCTGGGTGGCTCAAAGCCTCTGCCTTTGGCTCAGGTCATGATCCCAGGGTCCTGGGATCGAGCCCCGAATCAGGCTCTTTGCCCCGCATCTGGCTCTCTGCTCTGCACCTGCTTCCCCCTCTCTCTCGCTACTTGTGATCTCTGTCAAGTAAATTAAAAAAAAAAAAAACCCTAAAAAAAAAACTTTATTAATAAAAAAACTTTATTAAAAAAAGAAAGGCCAAAAGAAAAAAAGACAAACCTATGGATCTTGACATCTCCCCCTGTATTTTTATTTCTTGATAGGCAAAGAGAAAGAGAATATCTCTTTATCATTAGAAAGCATTTTTTATAAACCTTAGTCAGGTTTTAGACTTCTCTCACACAGGGTTAAATGGAGGATGACACTACAAAGAATAAGCAGTGTATGTGATTTCTCTGTTTGATCAGCTTGCTTGGGGCCTTCCAGTTGACTCAAAATATGCTTAAGGTAACTAATTCCAGGTAACCGTCAGTATTATTGTGTCTACTGAAGCCCCCTAAATACAATTTCTAATTGCCTGAACAAAAGGTAATCTACTTTTATAGTTAGCCTTTACCTATGGCCTAAGGGATGTCAAGAGTTCTAAAGGAAAAGAAGTGGTAATATTCTAAGTGGTAATATTCTCATGCCTCACTCATGACTTCCTTTCTTTCTTTTGTTATTGGTGATATCAGGATTTTTTTTGGAATCAAATACATTTTAAATCTCCTTCCCTGCCATAAATATGCTTGATAATATTTTTAAAGATTTATTTATTTATTTGACACAGAGAGAGAGAGAGAGATCACAAGTAGGCACAGAGGCAGGCAGAGAGATAGGGGAAGCAGGCTCCCCACCAAGTAGAAAGCCTGATGTGGGACTCGATCCCAGGACCCAGAGATCATGACCTGAGCCAAAGGCACAAGCTTAACCCAATAAGCACCCAGGCGTCCCTGCTTCATCATTTTTCATTGATACGATATTCCCAATGATCTGATCTGTGAAATATCCTTTCCTAAACATTACACAAATTCAGAAGCTTAGGGTTAAAATGATGGAGATTATACCTACGTACATCCACTACTGGAACTAGGAGCAATTCTTGTAACAGTTTTGATGCCATGGTATGGGATATTTATTGACTCAATTCTGTCCTTCAAGTATACACAGAAACTGTGTCAAAGATTATAAATCCACAACTTTTTCCACTAGAAAGATAAAAACGGAAGACTAATTCTTGTCTTGGATATATAGTGTGTGCCCAAATAAGAAATCTAGAAAAACATATAAAGAGAATTTCATTTTAGGTTTCAGTGATATATTGAAATCTATTGTTATTAAGGGGTATTATGGCAATTAGAGTTTTAATTTTATTCTTGGCAACATTCTCTTGCATCTCCTGCCATTTTATCAGAGCTTTGGATCTTGATTCTTGAACTGTTCCACAGAAGTTCTCCTCTTCCTTCAGTAAGAAAATAGTCTCTATAGATATTCTACTCATCCCCTACAGTTCTTTCTGTCTACCTAATTTCTTTTGTTGGCCCTTCCTTCAATTCAGGGTCATACCTCAGATTCTGACAATGCAATTTAGCTATTTTTGCCGCTAGATATTCTATAGCATGAGGTAAAATTGTGAAGATAGGAGGAAAAAAACAATCAGCATCAGCATTTGGTGAACTATTTAATAAACAGGCAGGTCTTTCCTATTGTCAGGGATAGCCTCCGCTCACAAGGCTAATATACATAGTTGTACTACTGTAAACAGCATTTCACAACATTTTGTTGCCCAGTGGAAAATTATGGACACTTTTTTTTAAAATATTTTATTTATTTATTTGAGAGAGAGAGAGAGAGAGCATGAGAGGGGAGAAGGTCAGAGGGAGAAGCAGACTCCCCATGGAGATGGGAGCCCGATCTCGATCCCAGGACTCCGGGATCATGACCTGAGCTGAAGGCAGTCGCTTTAACCAACTGAGCCACCCAGGCGCCCGGACACTTTTTTCTAATACATGAAATAAAATACCTAAGATTGCAAAGGAACTTATATTTTAATGAAGTTATGATTTTATGATATAGTATAAATATGAATAATGAAGTTATAATTTTATGATATAGCAGTATATGTCTTTTGTTACACACAAAAATACAAGATCTAATGGCACATCTAACAAATACTGTAATTGAGGATGCAGAAGTATTAGAAGAGTTTAAACAATATTAAATAAAGCTATAACACCTGCAGTGATATATAAAAATATATGTAATTTATACTGCTGATAAATTCACAGGTATAATCCAAAAACGAATGTAATTGATTCTTAAATACATAATGAATAAAATGCTAAATTTCACTTAGTCAGTGAAGATAAAGATTATCATTTAATACCCGAAACACATGAACCCATGAAATCTCATGGACTGTAGTTTACAAATCTATGTTTTTAGTTATTTGTGTCCTCCACATTCAACTGTGCATTCTACCAAATTTCCTGCTCTATTACCTGAGCTCTGGCCTATGTCAGAAGCCCACGACAAATGGAGAGAAAAGTCACCCGCAACTGTTTCAAAAACGGTCTCCAATAAGTTTATTTTCTTCATTCTCACTACCCCTTCTGTTTTTTTAAACTACTACATAAGCATCTTAATGCCCCGTTTCTTTATTTTTACACACAATCAATTTTACCTTCTAAAGCCAGAATGATCTTTTAAATCTACAGATACATGTACATTAGTCAGCGTGCTTTCCTTAGTTCCCTCTTCAACTCCTCAATTGCCTTCTGCTTACTTTAGTTATCAATAGTGTTAGAGTACATGAATGTGGAACAGTATGGGATTATTTATTCCTCATTAAATATGTATTGATGGCCTTAATATCAGTAAGAATCATTGCTAAGAAGTGGGTATATGTGTGAGTATATGTATGTACGTCTGTCTGGTTGTGTCTGTGTGTGAATGAAAACAGATGCAATGAATACCAAAATCTCTATCCATGTATTGTTTTCTGCTTCTCTACGGATGGTTTCTTTAAGCTTGGGTATGTCGGAATGTGTTAATTGCATGGTTCTCAACATTTTCAGGTCATAATAGTGGCATTTTATATATTACTGCTGGAAGGCACAATAGTATGTCCTTGCAATGACAAAGTACATTGGGAAGCAATTTACATCCTAAGTAATTGTGGCTGAATGAAAATGAAGATTTAAAAAAAAAAGATATTTCACGTTCTTTGGCTTTTTTCATTTTGTTTGTTTTTGTTTAATTGGAGGAAATTCTCAATGATTTATTTAGTGCTTTTAAAAAGTGGGTATTTTCAATGCCAAGCAAATTTGGCAGGGTGAAAATCCAGTCTGTTGAAAGATGAGTTCCTGTAATGGCTATACAGAGAGTGATGTTCTCTATTCATTTTAGCATTCATTGTGACCAGTGCTGTCTTGTCCCCAGATTATTCCTCTGTCTATACAATTTGCACCATTTGGTACTGGAGTGCATGTAAATGGTCTACATTAAAGCTGATAATTAACAAAAGCATGTGTACATAAAATATGTGCACTATTTTAAGCTGCCTCAAAACATTTGTAATTTAACTAATGACGAAATTAATTGTAACACAGAAGCAGCTACCTGGTAGTCTTAGTCCCTTTGGGCTGCTATAACAAAATACTACATACTTGGGTGACTTATAAACAATATAAATCTGTATCTCACAATCCTGGAAGCTGGGAATTCAAGATTAGGTGCCAATGAAGACCCCTTTCTGGGTTGCAGACTGCTTATTCTTGCTGTGTCCCCACAAGGAGGAAAGGCTAGGGAGCTCTGTGGGACCTGTTGTATAAGGGCATTAATTCCAATCATGTGGGCCCTGCCTTCAAGCTTATCACTTTCAGAAAGGCCCTATCTCTTGATTCTATGACTTCAGAGATTAGGATTCCAACGTGATTTCTGGGGAGACACAAACATTAGGACCACAGTACATAAAGGTATGTGCTTTATTTTATTTGAAAGAGAACAAAGAATTGCTAACACCAATGTGCAATATTTTTTGCTTCACTCTCTAGGGTAAGTAATCATCTCTTTTAAACAATGATTACAAAGTCTATCAGCATTTCAGGTTTTCATTAAAATATATTTCATTGAACTTGCTTACTGAGCCACTTATAAATGTTGCTGAAGGTAAATCATTATCATACTGGGGTTATATTAAACTTCTGAGACATAGCTTTTCAGAATAGTAAGTTTACTCAATGATTTTGAGACAAGATATTGAATATTAAAGAAAGATATGGGACGCCTCAGTGGCTCAGTCTGTTAAGCGTCTGCCTTTGGCTCAGGTCATGATCCCAGGAGTCCTGGGATCGAGCTCATATTTGGATCCCTGTTCAGTGGGGAGTCAAGCTTCTTCCTCTGCCCCTCACACCCCACTCTTTTGTTCTCTTTCTCTCAAATAAATAAATATCTTTAAAAAAATAAAGACAGATATGGTATGGAGTGTACAATTTGCATAAATTTAAAGAATAAATTATGAAGATTTAGGTATGTGGACTTTGCACTGGAGGAAGATGAGTTAGACCATACGGAATTGTTCTTAACTTTTCTCTCCTTCTTACTGTTTGGGATACAACCATGGAAAATATTTGGGAAACTCCACAGAGGAATGTTGAAATAAGAAAGAATCTTGTAAACAATGTAGTAAGCAAAATTGGCCATTTTGTACATACAGATCTACCTAGAGTGGTTGGTTTATATACAAAAATTGAGTTCAAATATTTCAGACTATTGCCCCAGGGAATTGTGGCTTGTTAGTTGATTGTTTGCAGCATGAATGTAACCACAGCATTTTTCTTCACACACACACACACACATACACACAGATAAAAACTAGAAATGGAAAGTAGATTACACACACACACACACACACACAAACATGAGCATATATATGTAGAATTTTACTTGATTTAAAAATTTCGTTTAGGGATTCAATGCAGATAAGTACTACAGATAAATCTAGAAAATAGTTCCTTTCTTTATTAAAAAGTAAAAATTTTATTTTTTGATTATTATTATTTTTTATTTTATTTATTTATTTGACAGAGAGAGAGACACAGTGAGAGAGAGAACACAAGCAGGGGGAGTGGGAGAGGGAGAAGCAGGCTTGCCGCCAAGCAGGGAGCCTGCCAAGCAGGGAGCCGGATGCGGGGCTTGATCCCAGGACGCTGGGATCACAATCTGAGCCAAAGGCGGACACTTAAGGACTGAGTCACCCAGGCACCCCTAAAAAGTAAAACTTTTAAAAAAGAGCTTATTTCTTAGTTACTTTTTGCTATTTATTATGTAACTTTATTTTCCTGAAATAGTATTTTATATAAGAATTTTATATATTTCCATACACGGTTCATAAGAAGATACATACACTATTTTGTTTTATTTACTGTATTGTTTTTTAAAGATTTTATTTATTTATTTGACAGAGCACAGCAAGGGAAGCAGCAGGCTGAGGGAGAGAGAGAAGTAAGCTTCCTGCCCAGCAGGAAGCCAGACTTGGGGCTCAATTCCAGCACTCTGGGGTCATGACCTGAACCAGAGGCAGGGTCATTCATACTGTGAATGAATATGCATTTTTATTAAAAACTCTTGGATAATGTATTCTTCCAAAAGTAATGTATATTTTGAGAATATCCTCTATTATCATATTTCAAGATCCTAAGTATATTACCTATTACTTCTTAATAATTGTTCATTTATATTCTTATTATTTTATACAATAATTTTACATGCCCTCCAGTTTTTTTTTTCCTTATAGGTTATTCTGTCTGTGGATTATCCTTTTGCCCAAGTCTACCATGGAAATCAAGGTAAAAAAAGCATTTATGTGAAAACACCAATCTGAAAAAATATATGCACCCATATGTTTATTGTAGCATCATCTACAATAGCCAAGATATGGAAACAACTTATGTGTCCACAACAGATGAACAGAAAAAGAAGATGTGTATATATATACAATGGGGTATTACTCACCCATAGAAGAATGAAATCTTACCATTTACACAGATGGACCTCGAGGGTATCATGCTAAGTGAAATAAGTCAGAGAAGGAAAAATATCATTTGATTTCACTTACATATAGATTCTAAGTGAAATCATATGGTATTTGTTTTATTTCACTTAAAAAAAGAGGAACAAACAAAATGAAACAGAAACAGGCTCACAGATACTGGAAACAAACTATTGGTTCCAGTGTGAGGAGGAGTGCAGGTGAAATAGGTGATGGGAAGTAAGAGGTACAATCTTCTAGTCAAAAATATGTAATAGTGATGTAACATACAGCATAGGGAATATAATCAATAGTATTCTAATAACTTTTCTTGGTGATGAAAGCCAACTGGATTTATCATGGGGATCATTCATAAAGTATAAAAATATCAAATTGCTCCAATGTACACCTGAAATTAATAAGACATTGTATGTCAATTATATTTCAAAAAAATTACAAAAGAAAGCATTGTAGAGAAAACTGAAAATTTACAGATCTCTGTAATATACTGATATATTGATGTGTGTTTCTCTCTGGAATGTAGAGTAAGTAGAAAAGACTTTGTTCTTCATTTCCTTTGGTGTAAATATTCCCATTAATTCCATCTGAATGGACATTTCAGTTCAGTTAAATTAGAACTTTTTCCATGAAAAAATACTAGGTTTAGTGCTATTTTATATTTACACATCTTCTAAAATTAATCAAATGTATATGTGTGTATACCTGTACATACACACACATGTACACATACTACAAAGTTGTGAAGAAAGTCCTGGGATGCATCACCACATGACGATTCCAGCTCCCTCTCCCACATATACCTGTACATACACACACATGTACACACACTACAAAGGCTTAAGTAGGATATTATTATTATTACCTGCCATTTGGATTAACCTGGAGGACATTATGCTGAATGAAATAAGTCAGGAAGGAAGGAGGGAAAGAAGGGTGGAAGGAAGGGTGGAAGGAAGGGAGGAGAGGGAAGAAAGAAAGAAAAAAAAAAAAGCTACACGGTTTCACTTATTTGGAGTCTAAAAATGTGGAAACAGAGAGTAGAACAGTGGTTACCAGAGATGAGGAGATGGGAAAATGGAGAGATCATAGTTAAAGGGTACAAAGTTGAATTCATGTAGCATGAAAAAATCTGGAAATGTACAGCATCATGGCTATAATTAATAATATTGTATTGGGTACTGGGAAATTTGATGAGAAAGTAGATTTCAGGTGCTCTCACTATTAAAAAAAAAAGGTAAACACCTGAGTGGCTTGGTTGTTTAAAAAAAAAGGTAACTGTGAAGAGATGGCTATACTAATTAGTTTGATTGCAGTAATCATTTCACTCTATACATATATTTGTATTCACTACATATTACTGCATATTTACTACATATAATATATATTTATATATAGAATAGTAACCTAAATATATGCAATTTTATTAAATATTCAAAATATAGAAAAAACAGAAGGTGTAAAAAATAATCAGATTTGAAGAACAGAGAATACAGTTCAGTTTGGAGACATTTAAGGGCTCACATGCAGTATATATTTAGTTAGTAATATGCCTATGTCATATATTTCATATCTTTAAAAACTGAAAAAAATAAATTAAGGTTTGAGATGAGGTCAGCAATTACAAGGAGTTGAGCCTGAACTAAGCAGTGTACCAAATCTTAATTATTGCCACATGCCTTTCTCCTCATACCCAAAACTTCAAAGGCTCTGAGAGCCCAGGGACATTTTTGGTCTTGAGGCTTTTCCTTCTTTGGTGGCATTTCATCTGAGCCATTATTATCACTGTCAAGTTATTATGCAGCTTTACAACCATATTTTTGTAAGTATTTTATTTTTATCTAAATTAATAGAGTTTTCTGACAATTTTAAATATGTTTCCAAAGACCAGTGACAGAAATTAAATTCTGGCACTTCAACTGGTGCTCATTCCACTTACCACAATTTAACATTTAGTCCATGGATCACAGACTAATAGGGCTTATTTTCTCAATGTGATTTCATTTTGACTTGTAATGGCCATGTTTAGAATAGTTTAGACTATGTTTTAATGTCGCTGAAAAACTAGTTATATATTGAAAAAATGTCATTTTTCTAGTCAACACAAATGATTTTTTAATTGCATTTCCTCCAATATTACAAACGTTTGCTATATAATACATCCTTAAATAAACTTTAGAGTTTAAGAGCTCACATACTGATTGAGCGAATATTCTTCCTAAGGTTTTAAGCTATATCTAATCTAAGCAAAGCTACTGGTAGAAATTAACATATTCAGTCATTCAACAGTTTGTGTTACTGTCTCGAAGCCAAACCACTGGTTTGACAAAATCTCATCTAGAGAGGATTGGTTAATATGGTGTTCTGTTGTTACTGGTTGTTATGGGGTTATAGAATAATTACCATGTACCAAGCAATGAAGTGTGAATGTGTAAACATTTAGACTTCAAGGATAGTATGCTGATTAGGGAACTGAAAGAGTTAATGCATTTTCCCCCATTAAATACCAGGAAATAATGTAGGTCCTACAGAGAATAAGCACTATGATATTTTATGTTTATGTAAATAATAATAATAATAATAATAATAAATCACCCTTGAAATTATAGACACTGTTGTATTTTAACCTAAAAATATCAGTAAGTAAGCATTATATGCACAAAGCTATTTTTCCAGAATTTATTTTCTTTTTGTTTCTTCTTTTCCTTTGCTGTATTTCATAAATTTAAATGTCATAATGACTTCTTATGTATATGTTTAAATAACAAAGAATGTTATTTTCCATCTAAGTTAAGCAGGCTCATTGGAGCTTTAATTCTTCCCAGGTTCCTCTTTGTACATTAAGTTGGCTCTTCAAGTAAAATATACCACATGTACCAAAGCTCTGACGTTCACTGCTGCATGTGGTTCTTCAAAGACAGCACCTCACATGTTGATCTCTTTGCCACTCTGAGGCTGTCCCAGGATTCTCTCTATTGGTCCCTTTGAACAGTCTTTGAAGTGCCACATGTAACTGAAGAAAGTCCTGGGATGCATCACCACATGACGAATTCCAGCTGCAAGCTAGCTTCCTGCTGAAGCTTAGGGATTGGAAAGAGATCACAATATGCCATCCATCTTGTTAAAATAGGCCCAAGAAAGTTGTGAAAGGGAAAAAATGTAAGAGAATTGAGTCTCAAAATAGCCATTATGCAGCTAATATATGAGATGTCACACGATCAGTTGAATTTACTATCAGCTATACTTTTGTGGCAAATCCCTAACAAACTGAAAATAATGACTCTAAATTAAATTCCTGCTTTTAGTGCCCATCAGGATGCTCTTTCCCCCTCTCTCTCCCTTTCAATCTCTCTCTCTCCCTTACACAATCCTCAACTTGCCATCACTTTGCTCTACTTTTGGATATAGGCTTAAACATATTTATTTTTGACAATAACAACCACAACAAAAATCTGTAGATGGAATATTTAAAAAGGGAGTAGGCAAATATTATCAATCTTAGTATCTGTTGATGTTTGTGGATTTAGCATATAGGTTGGTCATATAATAATGTGATTGAAAAGAAAATTCACCATTGAATTCACAAAAGGATAGACATACTGTGTTCTGGTTTTATTTAGCCAAGGCCCAGAAAACTGTGGTGCAACACATATTGGTTACTCAGGGTATCTACTTCAGTTCCCACTTTTTTTGTACTCTATTTAGATAAGTGTTATCAAAAAAAAATTTTTCATTTTTGTTGACTAGAAAAATTATTTTTTTCTGTTTACAACTAGTTTTTCAGCTACATTAAAACAGTCTAAATTCTAATTCTAAACATCTCTATTCTAAACATGGCCATTGCAAATCAAAATGAACTATGCCCCTTTTTCTTTTTCTCCTAGTTGTTGACAACCACAATCTACTTTCTGTTTCTATGAATTTGACACTTCAGATACCTCAGATAAGTGGAATTATGCAGTATCTTTTTGTGACTGGCTTATTTCATGTAACATAATGTCCATACAGTTCATCTACACTGTAGCATGTGAAAAAATTTCCCTTCTTTTTAAGGCAGAATAATATGCTACGTTATGTTTTTAAATACCACTTTTTGTTTTTCCATTTGTCCATCAATGGATTGCTTTTATCTCTTGGCTACCTTGACTAATGCCACTATGAAAATGAGTGTGCAAATATCCCTTCAAAACCCTTCTTTCAGTTCTTTTGGATAAAACCCAGAAGTGGTGTTACTGGGTCACATGACAGTTTTATTTTTCCTTTTGGGGGAAAATTTCACACTGTTTTCCATAGTGTTTGCAACATTTACAATCCCAACAATAGTGAGCAAAAGATCCAATTTTTCCACAGTCATGGCAACATTCATTATTTTCTGCTTTGTTTTTTTTTTT
This sequence comes from Taxidea taxus jeffersonii, assembly GCA_003697995.1. Lineage (NCBI taxonomy): Eukaryota > Metazoa > Chordata > Mammalia > Carnivora > Mustelidae > Taxidea > Taxidea taxus. The sequence continues at coordinate 13,055 of RCUC01162757.1, read as the reverse complement.
TTTTCATTGTTCGCATCCTAATGGACATAATGTGCTATCCTACTGTGGTTTTGATTTGCACTTCTTTGACAATTAGTGATGTTAAGCATCTTTTTATATACTTGCTGACTACTTGTATACATTTTTGGGAAAATGTCTATTTAAGTCCTTTGCTCATTTTTAAATTGGATTATGGGGTTTTTTGTTGTTGAGAAGTAGTTTTTTTTTTTTTTAATAAACATTCTAGATGTAAACCTCTTACTAGATATACGATTGATAATATTTTCTCCAGTTCTGTTGGTTGCAGTTTCACTCTGTTGATTGTGTCCTTTAATGTACATAAATGTTTAAATTTGATATAACCTTGTTTGTTTATTTTGGTTTTGTTGCCTGTGCTTTTGGTGTTGTATATAACAAACCATTCCCATGTCAATGTCATGAAGTTTCTAGTTTTATAATTTTAGGTCTTATGTTTAGGTCCTTAATCCAACTTGTGTTAATTTTTATCTATGGGACAAGATAAGGATCTACTTTCAAGGTCTTTTGTATGGGTATATTCAGTTTTCCCATCACCATCTACTGACAAGACTATCCTTTCCTTGTTGAGTGATCGTGGCACCTAAGGTCATTTGACCATATATGCAAGGGTATATTTTGGAACGCGTATTCTTTTCCATTGGCCTATTTATCTGTCTTTATGCCAGCACACATTGTTTGGATGATTGTAGCTTTGTAATATATTTTGAAATTACAAGGTGTTAGTTTCCCAACATTTTTTCTTTTTAAAAATTGTTTTGGGGGCGCCTGGGTGGCTCAGCGGGTTAGAGCCTCTGCCTTTGGCTCGGGTCATGATCCCGGGGTCCTGGGATCGAGCCCCACATCAGGCTCTCTGCTCAGCAGGGAGCCTGCTTCCCCCTCTCTCTCTGCCTGCCTCTCTGCCTACTTGTGATCTCTGTCTGTCAAATAAATAAATAAAATATTAAAAAAAATTGTTTTGGCTCTTCAGGGTCCCTTGAGATGATATATTAATTTTAAGATGAATTTTTGTATTTTTACAAAAAAAAACAATACCCACCGCCATTGATATTTTGATAGGACTATGTTAAATATGTACATTGCTTTAGGTATTAAGGACATCTTAACAATGGTAAGTGTTTCAATCCCTGAATATATATGTTCCTTTTCCATATATTTGCATTGTCTTTTTTTTCAGGATATTTTTTGGTTTTCAGTGTACAAGCCTTTCACCTTCTTGGTTAGGTTTATTCCTAAGTAGTTCACTATTTTTGATGTTATTGTAGATGGAACTCTTTTCTTAATTTTATTTTCAAATGGTTCTTTCTTAATGTATAGAAATGCAACTAAGTTTTATGCATTGATTTTACATCTTGCAACCTTGTGGAATTTATTAGTTCTAACAGGTTTTTTTTTGTGTGTGGAATTTTTAGGAGTTTCTACATATAGGATTGTATCATCTGTGAACAGAGATAATTTTACTCTTTTCTTTCCAACTTGGGTTTTTGCTATTCCTTTGTGTTGCCTAATTATTCTGGCTATACCTTCCAATATTATGTTGAATAAAAGTAGAGAAAGCAGATGTCCTTGTTTTATTTCTAATCTTGGAGAAAAACTTTTAGTTTTTCACCACTGAGTATGATGTCAGCTATATGTTTCTATGAACGGGATCGCAGGACCCTGGGACCATGACCTGAGCTGAAGGCAGACACTCAACTGACTGAGCCACAGTGGTATCCCTGGAATGCAATTGTTCATAATATTCTATTGTAATCTTTTTCATTTCTGTGACATTGATTGTAATGTTTCCACTTTTATTTCTGGTTTTTGTTATTTGAATCTTCTCTCCTTTTCTTTGTTAATCTAGCAAAATGTTTGTCAATTTTGTTGAACTTTCCAAAAACCTAACTCTCAATTTTATTGATTCTTTTCTATTATTTTTTCTATTCTCAGTTTTATTTAACTCTGTTCTTACCATTATTATTTTTTTCTTGCTAACTTTGGGTTTAATTTGTTCTTCCTTTTCTAGTTCTGAAGATGTGAAGTTAGGCTATTGGTTTCTGATTTTTTTAATTATTTTTATATTTATTAGCAACAATAATCTTTTCTTTTAGCACTATTTCACTTCATCTACTAAATTTTGGTATATGGCATTTCATTTTCATTTGTCTCAAACTATTTTTTAACTGCCCTTGTGATTTCTTTTTCACCCTATAGTTGCTTAAAAATATGTGTTTAATTTCTATCTATTATGGATTTTTCAGTTTTCCTCATGACTGATTTAATTCCATTGTGATCACAAATGGTACATTGTATAATTTCAATCATCTAGAACTTTTTAAGAGTTCTTTTGTGGTTTATCATGCTCTATCATGAAGAATGGTCCATGAACACTTGAGAAGAATGCCTATTGTGCTGTTTGGGGGCTAAATGATCCGTATATGTCTGTCAGGTACAAACTGTCTATAGTGTTGTTCAAGCTTCCTATTTTTTTTTTAATCTTCAGTTTATTTTTTCTTTCTACTATTAAAAGCAAAGTATCACAGCTTCCTACTATCATGTATTGCTATCTATTTCTCTTTTCAATTCTGGAAAATGTTGCTTTATATATGTAGGAACACTGAAAATTGGTGCATGAATATTTATAATTGTTATATCTTCTTGCTCAATTGACACTTTAATCATTATACAATATCTTTCTTGTCTCTTGACCAGTTTTTGACTTAAGGTCTACTATGACTAATAGTATAGATACAACTACTCTGTGTTTGTTACCTTTTAAATGAAATATCTTATTGCATCCTATCTCTTTCGACCTTTGTGTTCCCTTAAATCTGAGGTCTCAAAATTGTCATAAAAACATCTTCTTGTAATAATAAATAAGTTCCTTATAAACAGAACTTAGCTGGATCCTGGTTTGTTGTTGTTTTGTTTGCTTTTATATATTCAGCCAATCTTTATATTGGAAAGTCTACTCTAGTGATATTTGAAAATAATTACTGTTTTGTAAAGATTTATTATTGCTATTTTATTAATTGTTTTCTGTATGTCTTACAGCTTTTTGCCTTTCTTATGACTTTTCTTTTTGTTTCTTGTTTTTTTTTTATTTAATATTGATACGCCTTCATTACTGTCTTCATTTTCTTTTACATATATCCTAAAGATATTTTCTCTGTGGTTTCCATTGCAATTACATAAAACATCTTAAAATTATAGCATTTTATTTTAAACTAATAATATCTTCAGTTGCATACAAATGTGGGTTTGTAGAGTTTTATTTTGTTCCTTTGGTTAGGCTGTTTCCCGTTTCTTCTTATGCCTTGTACATTTATTTTTTTGCTGGGATTTAGGCATTAAAACAAAACACCTTTCCCAATCTTTGCATACTGGCTTCATGTAGGGGCAGGCCTTCACTTATCAATTGGACTGGAGGTTCTAGGACCTTTTAGACTTTCTCTGATCTCTTCCTCTCCCTGGTGTCTGCCTGCAGGACCAATGCTCACTTCTGTGTATAGACAATTCCACATTCAGGTTCTGATCCCACTAATGACCAGAATCAAATGAGACAGAAACCAGTCCCTGACAAGCCAGAATATTGGATGCATGGTACACTCTTTCCTTCCCAAGGAAAGAGCCCTGGTATGGGGAGGAGAGTGTCTCCCAGTTGTTTTGCACCGTACCATGAATAGTTGTGCCAAATGCCATAATTTTCCTATCACTTTTGTTGGAATTCTTTCTTGGTTTCTTAATAGCCTTGGTACTGTGGGTTTTCATCTGTCTCTGGAGTTCTCTCAGGGATATCCTGGTCCACATATGTAAACATCCTATCTCTGTAGGGGAAAAGGGGCCTATAGTTTCCTACTTTGCTATGTTGCTGATGTAACTCCTCAGAGTTTGAAAGCATCACTCCACTGTTTTCTTGCTTTCAGTATTGTGGAAAGTTCTGAAGCCATTTTGATTCAGAGTATTCTTATGTTACTTTTTTTTTTTTTTTCCTTCAGGATGTTTTTGGATCTTTGTTTCAAGTACACTGTTCTAAAGTAATATGCTTTGCTTGGGTTACATTTCATTCCTTGTGCTTTGAACTTTTGGGGGCCTTTTCAAGCTAAAAAGGCTTTCTATTTTATTATTATTAAAGTGCTTTTCTTAAATTTTTCAAAGGTACCATCTACCCCCTCATTTTCTCTTCCTTTTTTTCCTCTATTCTGTTTATTTAGAATTATTATATTACTCTCAAATTCTGTCTTACATTGATCTTCTAATTTTCTTATATTTTCTCTTCTATTGCTTTATTTCCTGGAAGGTATTTTATGCATTTATAGTCCATCTTTTATAATTGTTGCTACTAGCTCTTCTGCCTATTAAGGTACTTAGGGCCACTTTGCTTCTTATAATTATGGGTTGCCATTTGGTCTCTGCCACAATATGGTTCCATTACTTCCTCTGAAATTTAACTATGACAGTAGAGATAGAGCTATGGTAGATAGTTTAAAATTTATCTTACAAAATAATTCTTTTGGATGAAGATATCATTAAGGATTTCAAATAAGACAAGAACAGGTGCATAAGGCAAGAGAAACAGATCTGCTCCTATTGGCAAAAAAGGCTCAGAGGCATTTTTGAGTTTGCATTACTTTGAGTCTTCCTAATTTACCCTGACAACCCCATTCTAATCCTCAATGTATCATGATTTCCCAATTAATACTGTGATATTCACATAATAGTTATAGTCAAGCTGCAAAACCAATCTAAGTCTTTAATTCAGAAATCTGAAGGGATAGCTTCAGTACCTATTTTTTTTTTGGGGGGGGGAGGGTGTCTGGTGAGCCTGACAGATAAATGATCAAAAGAGCCATAGTTACTTCCTGATTAAGTGTCCATTCTTGAGCTGAAAATCTAAAATCATGAGTTTGTAATTTTCTTCCTTTAAGCTCCTGTGGATGTTATATATCACTAGCTCACTCTGCAGACCTCATATTCCTTTCTTTCCACAGGAAATAGTTTATTGCAGAAGCCACACAATTTACCAAAGTGTTGGTTTTATTATGCCCTTTATTTCAGGTGACCACAAGTGATAATGTAAGTGCTTAAGTACCTAACACTTCAGCACTCAGTAATGACTAGCAGTAGATATCTACCAATGGTAACAAAACTCTTGCCATTTTAAAAATCACCCAGCTTAGAAAAATAATTCCAGATTTGTATTTTCTTGAGCATGTTACTTTTAACAGCTCTGTATGATAGTCAGTCAAGTCTGGTTTGGAACTGATTAGAGAACCTGCTCTAGCTAATTGAAAGAGCAAGTAAGTTTTATTATATTTTAAATAGTTAATCTAATATTGAGAGATCTAGGTGAGGGGACAGACCCTAAATTGAATATACACAAAATTCTTCCATTGTCACACAGCAGAATGGGTCTAAGAGTTGGAGGAACCTGCTTTGAGTAAGAAACTATAGAATGTAAATCCATCTGTTGAGATTATAAGATGCCACTATAGCTGCTTGACCCAGAATCATGTTCTCTGTGGCCTTATTCACATTAGTGAAACTAATGACTGTGGCCTTTCCTCACTCCCTCAATGACCCAGCTACAACTCACATCATATTCTAGTGAAACTCCTTTGTAGAATGCAAATCATAGCCAGACTCCTAGCATGTTGGATGGAAATCTGAAGGAATTTTGAGTAAACCAATCTAAATTGTCAGCTTTATTCAGTTAATAAAGGAAAAGGAAAATAGAAAAGAAGTACAACAAAAAAATTGAGTTCGATTTTCAAATGGTTTAGCTTGATTTGACAACACCACGTCAAAGTGAGTATTTCTGTCATTTAGCACTGAGAATGAAGAATGGGGGGAAGGGAAATCTTCACCATAGGTAGAGGTGGTAGTTCTGTATTTCAAGTTTCTTAACCCTACCCAGATAATTGCTCTGTTTCAAAACTCCATCTAAAGATCAGACCTGGTGTCACAAATATAGCAAACTGGAAGCAAGAAGTATGACTCTTCAGAATGAGTCACAAGTCTGCATATATGCATGATCCATGTTCACTCTTCTCAAAGGGTGCTAAGACACTACATGAAAAATATATTTTACTGCTGCTACTGCAGTCACCACCATATATCTTGATATGGTCTCAGAGTTATTTGCTACCTCTGGGTTTAAGAAATAATTTTTTGAATGCTTATACTTTTGGATAATAACCATGTGTACTTTAACATAATATTTCAGATGTCGATACTGGGAGAAGTGATGCATGACTAAAACCTAACTTAGTGAATATTTACTGTGGACCAGAAACTGTCCTGAGTGACATATTTTTAACTCCTCTAATATGCACATTATTCTGTTATAATACTGATGTGAGCACTCTGGCCAGTAGCATGGATCTCCCACACACGCAAAATCTCATTCAGATGTTGGGATTGTTGATATTACATATATACCAAGAGGATATGAAAAACTTTATCATAAATGTAACAAGTTTCTGGGGAGAGCAGGACAGGTCTCTCAAGTAGATCCAAAATGCCCTGAGAGAGCACATAAAGGAGATGGCCTCAGGGTGTTTGTTAGGATGAGGTGGCAAGATTAAGGGTGAAAGCTTTTTGACAAGGGCAGTGGCTTTTGTGTTTTGAATCTTCCACCAGTACCAAAGGATGCAGAACCTGGCCAGGCTTTGTTATCAGCTTGTGTACCTGTGGGCTTCAAGGAGGAGAGTAGTTGTAGGAGGCCATTGGATATATTCTTTTTAAACTTGAGAGAAAGAGAGAGAGAAAAATCAACCAATAATTAAATGGAGTTGGCATTCCATGTCATTCACTTATGTAAAATCACCCAAAGAGAATATATATAAATCAAAAAGTTAAAAAGAGGGCGACAGGGAGGGATCAGAAGGATGGTTAAAAGGACAAAGCTGGAAGACCCTAAAAGGGAAGCAAAGACGGAAAAATGATTCCACACAAACAAAACCAGGAGGAAAGGAACAGTGCGATACTGAAAATTGAATATGTAAAAAGAAATAGTTTACAAAATATCATTTAGTGCAGACAGGCCCAGGAAGATAATGTTTAACATTAATAAGAATAATTTTACTAGGAATGATGGATATAGAAATAAATTTTTATTTGAAGAGCCAATGCTTAAAGTTTGTGAAGAAAAAGAAAGAATTCAAATTATATTTGAAGAGGACATGAGTTTCAGTGAGACATTTCTTGTGTTTCTATTTTCCCCTCTGGTATATCTTAGTATTTTAAAAAGTTGAATAAGTAATTCATGCTTGCTTTAGATATTTTAAACATACAAATTAACAATAATTCTAAATTCCATACTTAAACCTAAGCACTAGCATAATTTGTGTCTTTCATGATACACATTCTCATTCATGGGATCCTATTGCACTGCTATGAAATCAGACTCTCCTGTCAAGGTTTCAGGGTCAATAGGTACTAATACATTATTATTCTAATAGGAGTCATATTATTACATTATATTATGGATACATTAACATTTATTTTGAATTATGTTTACATATTATTCTCCTGAAATGCATCAGTTCTACATTTACCCTTGCACAGAATGTTATTTTAAAAATAATTTTTCTATTATGTATATATTTGTTATGATCATATTAACCATAGTTATTAAGGTAGGTTTTAAAAAATATATCATTCTATAAGACACAATTTCCTTTTGTTATGGGTTATTTCAAATTTCCTTTTATATTGCCCTTTTGCCTACATTTGTGTATTTTCCAAATTATTCTGAATTTTCCTGACACTGTTTTGACAGAAGATGGAAAAACTAAGCAACTTTACTCTTGATAAAGAGGTGTTGCTCAACCAGTACAAAGAGAGCCACTTATAACTAGACCGGTGAGGACAGTTTGAGAACTGAAAGAGAAACGAGTATCTGTGCTGATAAGGCACCTCTAGAAGAATGTTGGGATTGCTACTGGAAATATGATCCTGCCATCTTGTAAAAATTAGTGAATATCAATCTATTTTTGATTTATCAGTATAATAGTTGTTCCTGAAATACTTTCTTAATTTTAGTCAAATAAAATTCCTTTTGTGATTTCTTTCATTCATGAGTATTTTTACCAGAGATAACTGTAGTCAAACCTGACAAATTTAAATTTTAGATATTGCTCATCCTCACTAATTAACCCAGATACAATTAGCTTAATTTTCACAATAGCCAAACTATGGAAAGAGCGGAGATGTCCATCAACACATCAACAGATGAATGGTTAAAGATGTCATATATACATGCAATAGACTATTATGCAGCCATCAAAACCCCCAAAATCTTGTCACTTGCAACAGCGTGGAAGGAATTAGAAGGTATTATGATAAGCGAAATAAGTCAATCAGAGAAAGACAATTATATGATCTCACTGATATGAGGAATTTGAGAAACAAGGCAGAGGATCACAGGGGAAGAGAGCAAAAAATGAAACCAGAGAGGGAGACAGACCATAAGAGATTCTTAATCTCAGGAAATAAACTGAGGGTTGCTGGAGTGGAGAGGGTGGGAAGGATGGGGTGGTTGGAAGATGGACATTGGGGAAAGTATGTGCTATAGTGAACACTGTGAATTGTGTAAGACTGATGAATCACAGACCTGTACCCCTGAAACAAATAATACATTTTATGTTAATTAAACAAAACAATTAGCTTAATTTTTTTAAATTTGTTAAAACTCAATGTTTCAATAAAGCTATTTTCTTTTTTGCCCTATCTTATCAGGGGAAAAAATCAACTTACCTTCAAAATGGAAAAATTTTTGTTATAAATAATTAAAAATGGGATGATTTGCAAATACTCTGAAGTCAGCAATTCCAAGCAAAAATGGTCAGACAAGATTCCAAAAGGCCAAATATATATGCAATTATTTGCTACTTAAAATAGGAAACATGTCCTAAATAATCTAGAGCTCAGCTAATATAATTTCTTTTATTCTCACGACATAGACATTAGGAAAAAATTAGTAAATGGTAAACTATTGACTAAGTTGCATTGAGAACCAAGATGAAACCATTGTTTTAGTAGTGTCTTTTAATGTGAAATAAAAGGTAACTTGATAATTTGACCAGTAAACTCAGGTATAATAAAATGTGTATTTACAGAAAAAAGTTTTGCCTTAAATGTTACTAAAATTATTGAATTTATATTTTTTCTTAAATGAAATAAGTTTTCTCATGATTTTTAAACTACTTGAATATTATAAATCTCTATATTAAACAAATTAACAATGTATGAACACAAAATTAGCCATGACAGTTTTGGAGAGGATCTAAAAGATGTGACTTTTATCCTAGTAGGGCATCTGGGAAGGATGCCAAGACATGCTACAACTTGGCTTCAAAGTAGTTATTCATTTTTTTTTAACTTTATTTAAGCTTTATTTAAACATATAATGTAACCCCACCACCCTCTCCCAACCCCTCTTCCCCCCACCCCCCTCAGTTTGTTTTATGACATTAAGAGTCTCTTTTGGTTTTTCTCCCTCCCGATCCCATCTTCTTTCATTTTTACTTTTCCTACCACCTTAACTCCCACCCCCATTGCATCTCCACTTCCTCATATCAGGGAGATCATGTGGTAGTTCTCTTTCTCCAGTTGACTTATTTCGCTAAGCATAATACGCTCTAGTTCCATCCATGTCGTCGCAAATGGTAAGATTTCATTTCTTTTGATGGCTGCATAGTATTCCATCGTATATATATACCACTCTTCTTTATCCATTCATCAGTTGACCCAATGTCAATAGTGCACCAATGAAAAAAGTAACATCCCATTGTTTTACTGATTTATAATCTATTTAAATTTTGTAAGAAATTGTTGCTAATTGTGAGGAAAGGAAAAGAAGTGTCTTCTTTATATTGAAGTCTCTTTGAATTATTGTTTGAAAATTCTTAATGACCTTTTTACACATTTACTTCATAATCTGCAATAACTTTCTATTCTTGATAAAATCAACTGTCATTTCCCTTGTGGTTATTTAAAGAAAATCAAATTTGTGAAAGACAAAATATATCTCATGGTAATGCACATAACAAACAAACAAAAAACCACACCTCTTCCTTCTCCATAACAGCTTAGGAGGTATTCTTTAGGATAACTTTTAAAAATTCCAGTACAATTCATGCTGTCATGATCAATGTCTGAGTAGGTATCTGTTTTTTTTTTTTTTAAAGATTTTATTTATTAGTTAGAGAGAGAGAGAGCGAGCACAGGCAGACAGAGAGGCAGGCAGAGGCAGAGGGAGAAGCAGGCTCCCTGCTGAGCAAGGAGCCCGATGTGGGACTCGATCCCAGGACGCTGGGATCATGACCTGAGCCGAAGGCAGCCGCTTAACCAACTGAGCCACCAAGGCATCCCTAGGTATCTGTTTTTATTTAAATTGTAATGTTCCCTGCACATGAGAGTCAAGTGTAGGAGAATGTTAGATTGAATCATATTAATCAACTTGGGATAATTTTCCCTGAAAAGATAGGGTAAAAATATTTATCATGTTGACTGAGTCTTTAATCATCTGCACTGTCCTGACCTTCAAAAAACATCAAAAACATATTCAGTATGACTTCCCTTCATCTTTCAGTAGGCTGAGTTGGTGAAAAACAAAACAAAACAAAACACTACTTTATCTATATTTTACATGGATAGGAAAACATAAATTGACATCAGACTAGCAAAATTGAGAGTATAAAATTAGAATACATTTTAATAAACAATATTAAACATCTCCTGAGTACTTTAGCATTTTGGATCATATGGAAAATTTTATTACCTGTACAGAAAAATGTTGCCATATAATTTTTTAACAACCAAACTATTATTATTTAAAAGTGATAATCATAATATTACTACCTAATTAATTATTATACGCCTGCATACAGCTTTTACTCTGCTTTTCAAACTTAATTTTACAGACAACTGAAAACCACACCAGACAATTAGAGAAAACATTCTCTGTGGCTGGTAGGGTTGCAACACTGTGAAATTCAGCTGTATAGCAGAGCCAAAGATGACCTCAAGCACACAGTTGTGGGTAGAGCATAGAGACAAAGTAAATGGGAGTCATCCCCTCTCCAAAGAGGAATCCTCTTAAATGAACTCACCACTTGGAAAAATAAGGAGTTTCTATAGTCAGGTAAAAAGCTATTCTGAGCTATCACTTTCTCTTGCCTGGTATGCAAATTTAACTTATTTAAGTAATAGTTTTCCATTTTGGTCTCTCCCTTACTTCTTTAAAACATACATTTATCAAACCCTTGCATAGCGTTTATTATGGTCTGGGAGAGTTTAAATAGTTTAATAATATTAATTCAAATTATGTCTAAAAAAATCTGTGAAGTAGTTAATATTTTATTCTCATTTCACTGAAAAGAAAACTATACCATAAGGAAGTTATGAAGGTAACATGAAGCTAGCAGAGCATAGATTCTAGAATCCATGACTTTAAGTCCTGTATGTGATGCTTTGCAGATTAAATAATATTTTTCTTAAAATGTGACTTTAGGAGTATTTTGAATTCTCAAAACAAACTGACATGGCTTCAGAGCCCAGAGTGATCTTGTTTCTGTCAACCAATCCTTTATCTTCATCTTACATGGCACTCTCCATTAATTCTCAATTTGGTGGGTCTTTTGGTTTCTCACACCTCTCATATTCTCTCTCAACTTGAGGAGATGAATATTACTCTTCCTTCCACTGCATACTTCTCAAACCTTCTTTTTAAAATTCACATTCAGTTAATTAACATATGGTGTATTATAGTGTGTTATTAGTTTCAGAGGTAGAATTCAGTGACTCATCAGTTGTACATAATACCTACCACTCATTATATCACGTGCCCTCCTTAATGTCCATCATCCTGTTACACCATCCCTTCCTTTCAACCAGCAACCTTCAGTTTGTTTCTTATGGTTAAGAGTCTCTTATGGTTTCTCTCCCTCTCTGATTATGTCGTTTTTTTTTCCCTCCCTTCCTCCATGTTCCTCTGTTTTGTATTGCACATACACCTGAAGTCATATGACTTCATATGAAATCACATTTCTCTGATTGACTTATCAAAGCCCTTTAAAATTAATTATTTCTACTCATCTATCTTTCCAGGGTAGGATTAAAAAATCACTTCCAAAGAATAGCCTTTCAAGAAATACTCTGATCCTTATTCTAATTAAGGTATATTTTTATGCATTTATATAAATAATTTCTTGTCAATAATGCAAATCTAAATTGTGGTTATGTGCTTATTAACACAATTAATTTATAATTACATTGAAGGGCCTCTCAACAGAATGCAGTTTTTATGAAAGGAACAATTATTTGCCTATTCATATATCTCAATATACTTGGCACATTGTAGGCATTCCATATGTATATAATAGTGAAAAAATTACATATTTCTCATACCATATAGTTTATTAATAGAAAGGATTTGAGTACAAATATACTTATAACAACTTATTCAATAAAAAGAAAATAATACACTAATTTCATTTTTCAGATTTCTTATGTGATGTTGCAAGTCCAAACTCTATCTAAATTTTTTCTCAAGGTTTTATGACCATTTATATAATCCTTTGATATCCATAAAGATATTCTACTAATGTCTTTGTTATTTCTCTTCTGGCATATATTAGAGGTCTTATACTATTAAATAGAACTTTACCTATAGTTAGAATGAAAAAGATACTCATAAGAATTTTTTAATAAATTTAAAACATTCCTGCTTCTCAATCTTTGGAATATGTTCAGAAAACTTTTAGTAAAGGACACTGATCCTTTAGAAAAATGATAGGATCACCACATTGGGGTGCCTGGCTGGCTCAGTTGGTTGAGTGTCTAACTCTTGATTTCAGTTCAGGTCATGATCTCAGGGCCAAGAGATCAAGGCCAGTGGAAACCTGTGTTGAGTCTCGCCTCTGGTTGTGCATTCAGCGTGGAGTCTGCAAGATATTTTTTCTCTCCCTCTGCCCCTCCACCCCCACTTGCGTATGCTCTTTCTCTCTCAACTAAATAACTAAAACCCTTTATATATATATATATATATATAT